>ML780826.1:976599-1020100 GCA_009831015.1 Picea engelmannii
CTATTTTACTGTTTAACCAATCTTGGAGAGCACTGTTTCATTTGATTATATTGTGAGTTGTCTTCTCATTAGTTACTTTCTGATATCCCATTGATCCAACCTTTCATTATTTATAATTTCTCAAGTTACCAAGCACCTTTGGTCTGCAACCACAAAGGGTTTCTTGGAGTGATAACAGAACCAACCTACTAGAGACACCAATCTCCTTAACTGAGCACCAACTCAACAATATACAGGCACCAACCTACTAGAGACACCAATCTCCTCAACTGAGCACCAACTCAACAAAATGTAGGCACCAACCTATTGGAGACACCAATCTCCTCAACTAAGAACCAACTCAATAATATATATGTAGACACCAATCCAATATATTAATGCATAGTGTACTTCTGACTTCACCTACATGCTTCATTCCACAAACAATCCTTCAAACCCTGGCGAGCCTCATAGCATCATTCCCAAAATGTAATCACTGATGAAAACATTCACTGACGATAGCGTCCACTAATGAAAGCATCAAATAAATGTAACATCCACTGAAGGAAACATCACAACCTCAAAATAATCCACACGACAACCTTTTTTCCTTCTTGGCACACCTTAAGAGAAAGAAAATCGCAAGAAAAATCCTCAAAATTCTCTTGCACACCTTTAGGTCCCAAAAAGACAGCCCAACTCCTTTAGCACACCTCAGATCACTTTTGTGCACCTCATACTTGATATGTTGCTTGGTTTCACTACAAATGCGCACATCTATCATGTTTTGTCCCCACTTTCAAGTCCAACCTGTAAAGACTGGTTGAGCCAACCCCGATTTTCTCGCTGGGTTGTAGGACATAAAAATTCATATCTCCTCATTTCTAGGGAGTTAGAGGGTGTGCCATATATCATTGGAAATTTTTCGGGATAAGATTTCCAACCATATAATGTGTGCTACCATTTGAACTAGGTATGTAGGGTAAAAGTGTCTTCAAAGATAGGGTATCCAAACTTATCATAAAAAATCCAAAAGTAATATTTTCAACAATCTCCATCTTGCAATCTTTGTCTTGGACATCTATAGTCTCCCCCTATCTTTGAACTCAATGAAAAAAATATTTCCAACAATGAACCATCTATTTCTTCTTTTTTCCTTGAAAGTGCATCTTCCACAATATTATATTTTCCTTTCTTATAGACAATTTCAAAGTCATAACCTAGCATATTTGTAACCCATTTTTGTTTCTCTTTTGAAGATAATTGTTGCTCCAAGAAGTAATTTAAACTATCATGATCTATTTATACTTTGAAGTTTCTACCTATTAGGTAAGCGTGTCATTTCTTAATTGCTTGTAGTACGGCCAACATTTTTTTTTCATAAATTTGTCTAAGTAAGTTTTTTCCTTTAAGATGGATACTTTCAAAGGAAATGGGTCTTCCTTCTTGCATTAAAACTACACCAATGGCATGGCCTAATGAATCACACTCCAAAATAAATGTTTTTGTGAAGTCAAGTGTGGCTAGGACAAGGAGTTGTACACATAGCCTCCTTAAGTTTTTCAAAATATTTGGTTGCTTCTTGAGTCCAAGAAAATGCTTCCTTCTTTAATAATGTTGTTAGAGGTGTCGCTATTTGACCATAGCTCTTGACAAATTTGTTGTAATATCCTATCAATCCTTTAAAATCCTCTAAGTTTATTCAAGGTTTTGGGAATTGGTCATTCCTTCATAGATTTAATTTTGTTAGGGTCCACTTTTACACCTTCATCAGATACAATATGACCCAAATAT
This sequence comes from Picea engelmannii, assembly GCA_009831015.1. Taxonomy (NCBI): domain Eukaryota; kingdom Viridiplantae; phylum Streptophyta; class Pinopsida; order Pinales; family Pinaceae; genus Picea; species Picea engelmannii. The sequence continues at coordinate 978,373 of ML780826.1, forward strand.
TCCACTTCTTGAACCCCAAAGACACACTTGGAAGGATTTGCATAAAATTGTTTCTCTTCCAAAAGTTGTAATACTTTGTCAATGTATTGTACATGCTCTTCCCAATATTTTCTAGAGTATGTAATCAAAAAATACTAACATAAATTTTCTAAGCAAGGGTTTGAAAATAGAATTCATCAAGCTTTGAAATGTTGATGATGTATTAATAAGTCCAAATGGCATAACCAAAAACTCATAAGGACCTTCATGTGTTCTAAAGGATGTTTTGGGAATATCCTCTTGTCTCATTATGATTTGATGATATCCTGAATGAAGATCCAACTTAGTAAAGAAAAATTATCCATTCAATTCATCTAATAATTCATCAATGACAAGAATAGGAAACTTATATTTGATGGTCATTTTGTTGAGTTGTCTATAATATGGACACATATGACACAAACCATCCTCCTTTTTAAACATCACTATTGGTGAAGAGAAAGAGATTTGTCTAGGTTGAATGATGTCTTCTTCTAACATTTCTTGGATCATATGCGCAATCTCACTCTTCTATACATATGGATACCTATAAGGCCTAATGTTAGGTGGTACACTTCTTGGTTGCAAATAAATAGCATGGTCATGATCTCAAGTAGGAAAAGGACCCTTAGGCATATCTCCAAATACCTTGGAATGGTTGTTGATAACTATTTGCATATCCCCTGGAGAAAAGGGTGAGAAAAGGGTATATATGTTTGAACATCTAGTGAGGAAAGTTTTTCAATTACACCATGGTGTCCCTTTTTGAGTAATTTTTTCATGCTATTAGAGCTTATCACCCTAGAGGGCTTCCCTTGGATACTTCTAAGCTCAATTTTATTTCCGTTTGAGGAAAATCTCATGAAAATATCTTGAAAATTAAGGGCCATTGTTCCCAATGATTACAACCATTCGACCCCTAATACAACATGAACACCCCCCATTTAGATGGAAATAATGGGAATATCCAATAAATACTCCTCCATATTGAGCTTTATACCATGGCACTTCCCAGAACAATTTATGGTACCTACATATGCAATCATTACTTGAAACTCTGGTGTTGGAAATACAAAGCAATTGATATCTTTTTCTAATTTGTAATTGATGAATTTATGGGTACTACCAGAATTAATCAACATTGTTACCTTGTTCTTGTTGATGTATCCTTGTATCTTGATGGTTTGTGGAGTACGGATGTCAGCCAATGCATGAAAGTATATTGCTCGAGTAGTCTCTTCTAGATCCATATCTTGTGATGGTTCCAATTCTTGATCTTCTTCCTCTTCATAGTCTATGTAGAATAATTTATTCTCATCACATTTATGCCCCTTATTGTACTTGATTTCACAATTGAAACATAGTCCCTTTGATCTTTTTTCATCAATTTTTTTAGGTGTCAACCTTGTTGGTTGAGTTAGGTTAGGAGAGGGAACATGGTGCTCTCTATAGATATTAGTGGCCACCCTTCTAGTATCCATATTTTGTTTTCCACTTTCCTTTCCATACTGAAAGCTTGCTCTAGGGATTTAGGTTCAAAAGCATGCACCTAATGTTGAAAGTTCTCCTTTAAAGTGTCCATAAAGAGATCTAACAAATTATCCTCATGAATGTTCTTTTCCCTAAGAGTGAGCTTTTTAAATTGTTGAACGTGCTTTGTAATTGGACCTTTTTGCCTAAGATTTATCAATTGACTAAAGAATGTATTGCTCTTAATATCCCCATAATTTGACATCAATTAATCTATAAAAATGTACCAAGAGATAATAGAATACTTTTTTCTTTCACAAAGCCATTGATACCAAACAAATTGATCATTTTCTAAATAAAGAGATGAAATAGGTACCTTTTGTAAGCTTGTAAGTTGGTGTAGATCAAAGTATTTCTCCATATGGAATATCCATGTTATAGGATCTTTAGCATCAAACTTCCCCATATCGATCTTCATAATGAAGTAGTTCCTTGGTGCTAACTTGAAGCCTTGATGATATGGATCTTGGAGTAATGAATGATCGTGATTCTAAGATTTAGTATGTGTTCTCTCCAAATTTGAAAAAATACTCCCCATATGTGATTGTCTCAACAACCTCGTTCTCCTTATTTTCATGATTTTCTTGCACCTTGTTATTGTTGGGCTCCTCTTTTGTCATATTTCTTTGCCTAATAAATTTGTTATTCTTAAACCATTTCCTGCATTTTGTCAATAATACACACCATCAACCTTCATTGCATACCTTTATTCATACCATGTGGGTAATACATTGTTTTTCTATGTTTTTAGTAATTAACGATGATTATATCATAGTTTTTATAACTATGGTTAATGTCAATAATTTATACAAATAAAGTAACCAAGTTCTTGTACCAAGAGTTCACTTCCGATACCTAAAATCATTCATTGGCATACTTCCGCATCTCCAAATGAAAAATGGCCATAAGGGTTTTGAATATCTAGATGCCAGCATGGTGTGTTTCCCTTGGTTCATGCCCAAGTCGCACCTGGCAGTATCTAGTTGTGGTCAAGGGATTTTCAGTAAAAAATGTGCCAAATTAGAAGCAGATAACGACCAATGTGATTTGTAGGCAAATGAAGATGAATCTAAAAATTCTAGAACATTAGTTTTGTGCAAGATGATCCAAATTGAGTACTATGTGGGAATATTTTTTAAATCATACGTGGTTAAGAAGTTATGGAGTTTTTTCCAAACTGGGTTTTTCCAAATTTATGTTGTGGTCCATTTCAATTTATTCAACAAAGTCAGCTCGAATATTTGATTCTATGCTCCATAGTAAGGTTCCAAGAATAGCATATTGATTGAAACTAATTTGATCAATTCTCCACATTTGCTAAATTTGTCCTGACAGATTATGTGAAACCAAAGATAGTTGATCTAATTGTTACCTTGACTATTTTGGATGCTCTAGTTTACGAGAGCATAGGGGATGTCCTCATCTCTTTGTTTATGTTTTCTTCTATATATGTATATCTTTGATGTAATGTAAGGGGGGGAGATAATGTGACTGTCAAGTGGAGCTGTAAGAACTCTCATGATTTGTTGATTCATTATTAGTCAAATGTGATGTATTGAGGTAGATGTTATGACTTGAATGTTCTATTTTTTAATACAAAATCCCAGTTCCAATCAAGAATGTTCTTTTGATCTCACTTCTATAAGTAACCCAACTTGCTACGAGTTGGAAAGGGCCCACCAACGTGGGATGCATAGTTGGTTTTTTATTTTGTTAGTTTAGTTGTTATTTCAATTAGATTTTATAATAATTAGATTATGTTTTGTAGTGTTATATGTAGAGATTCTATTTTTGTTTAGATTAATTTGCTAACAGTAATTGTATAACTCGTCTTACCTTTAGAAAGACTAATATCTCCTTCAATTCTCATTTATGCTTCATTATCATTTGTAGTCAATTTGATGTTGTATAAATCTGATTATTTTTTTCGGCGATTTTGGACAGAGCTCTGCATCGAGGGTTAGGGCTTTTCAACTACTTTGATCTGTGCTACCACTACGACTGCCTCGTTGGGGCTCATGTCTCGCAAGGAGTGGGATCCGACGGGCGTCTCCTATAGCCAAGCCACTGCGAATGGAAACCCTGCAGGAGGAACAAAACGACCGACCTTTGAACCGCCACCAGACCTGCATTCGAAGCTTCTAGTGGAAGGGACCTTCAAGGATCGGGAGATGGACATCGATCTAGAGAAAGAGACCATCCCTGCAACTATGTAAACTCCCTGGATGTTGGGTAAATGCATCCCACAAGTGCCGCAGGCCCCAAAATACGTTATTAGCTCACCACGCATAGAGGAGCAGAAGCAATACATGCGCGACTATGCCCTGGTGGGAAAATTTCTAGGGCTCTGGCCTTCTGAGCGCGATCTGGTCAAATGGATACACCACTGGTGGAAGCCAAATGGTCATTATGAGATACAACTGGGGTCCAAGGGGTTCTTCACAATCATCCTCCACAACCTTGAGGATCGCAATCGCATCTTTGATGGGGGGCCTTACTTCTACAACTCGGTAGGACTCTTTTTAAGATTCTGGACAGAGAAGTTCAGCCCCAAGAAGGAAGACTTTGCTCATGTGCCGGTATGGATTAGATTTTACTCTCTTCCCCAGGAATTCTGGCTGGAAGAGGTCCTGACTGGCATTGGCAACACCATTGGCATCTATGTTAAGTCCTCCGAAGCCACCAAGCAGCAGTGCTACACATCTTATGCGCATATCTGTGTGTACCTCAACATAGCCAAGTGGCTCCCAGGTTCCATCACATTGGAGTATCATGATGAGGACTGGTCCCAAACCATCGACTACGAACACATTCCATTTCGTTGCAGGAAATGCCATGAACATGGTCATCTCTTCCAAGAGTGCCCTCTCAATACGGCTCACAATGAAGGAAACCCAGAAAGCGGCAAAGACAAGGATGGCTTTGTACAACCAATAGGGAAAAGACGACAAGGAGGAAGAAAACAACCAGCCCAGGTAAGTAAAGATCCCTCAACTAGCAATAAGTTTGTGATTTTACAGGATCAACCAGAAAACCCCACAACCCCTTCAAACCCTAATGTCCCACCTCCAGACAATGGACCCCAATCCACAGGCCAAGGAATTGAACGGCCCCTACAGGGTAAGGAATCTGATCTCCCTCCTCTAGACATGGCTTAGGATCTGCAAGACTTGTAGGAGACAGAGGACGGGGATGCGAAAATGGAGCTGGAGGAGCAAGACCTAGTCAGAGTGGATCTAGAGCACCTTGAGCATGCCTATAGGCAGCAAACAATTTACACTATACCCAGGGATCAATTACGGAAGGTGCACAAGGTCTTTCTCAACTCTTCAGCTGGGTCCTCAGCCCGAGCCAGCAAAGCCTTAGGAATCTAGGGTAGTCAATCAAAAAACCCAAACAAAACTCAGAAAGACGAAAAGAAAAGGGTGCGGAAATCCACTAACAAGCTCATACAGGAAATAGGCAACTTCATGGTAAACTCGGGACAAATCCATCTGATCTCGGACAACTTCCCTCCTCTCCCCACCCCCCCGTCATTATGAAGATCATTTCATGGAATATCAGAGGCCTCAATGGACGTAGCAAGCAAAAAATGCTACGAGATCTGATCTTAGTAGAAAAACCAAACATAGTACTATTGCAGGAAACAAAATGCACTTTAGAAGACGTTGAAAAGCTACTTCCCTACTGCTGGAAGCAAGGGGTAGCGGCCTCAATTGACACCATAGGCACAACCGGAGGACTGGCTATTCTCTGTAACTCGAACGCAGTGCTGCTGGAAAACTTCCTCACCACAAAATGGTCCATTACAGCAGATTATAGGCTCATAGGCTCAAACAAGCCCGGACACCTGACCAATGTATATGGCCCAGCCAGCCCAAGGGATAAGTAGGCCTTCCTCAGGAGCCTGAATTACATATCTACTCTAATATAGTACAACAGATGGACCGTTGGGGGAGATTTCAATATCATTCGCGGCCTGGAGGAAAAAAAAGGAGGATCTAGACGACTGGATCGAGACTCCAGCGACTTCAATAGCCTCATAGACGATCTTCACCATATCGATCTGGAGGCCAACAATGGCATTCACACTTGGACAAACAGAAGGACTAGAATACACCAAATTGCTTGCAAACTAGACCGCTTCCTCATCTCTGACTCCCTTATGATGGAAGGAATGGCAATGGAAGCTACCATCCTGAACTTCACTGGCTCAGATCACTGGCCGATACAGTTATGGTTGGATGTCCCAGCCACACCTAGTAAGAAACCCTTCAGGTTTGAATAGTTTTGGCTTAACCATCCTGATTTTCGAGAAAATATCCAGGATTGGTGGAGGAAGGCAGAGGTCCCTCGTGGATCCAAAGTGTATGGATTCCAGCAAAAGTTAAAGAATCTCAAACAAACTCTCAAACTCTAGAACACGCATACCTTTGGCAATATCTTCGACTCCCAAAAACAGCTGTCAGAGAAAATGGGTGAGATTCAGCATCAAATCAGACTGCAAGGGTTAACAAATGAGCTAAAAGCCCAGGAAATAAAAGTAAATCAACAGCTTGAAGCCAAGAAAAGACAAGAAGAGATCTTATAGAAGAAGAAATCACGTATCCATTGGCTCAAGGAAGGGGAACGCAATACCAAATTCTTTCACAGAACTGTCATCCAAAGACGACACTCAAATAAGATCACGCATCTCATCTCAGATGGCAGGGACTCCATTCACTCCCATGGGGACATGGAAACAACCTTGATCGACTATTTTCAAAACCTCCTTACAGAACCCCTCCAGGATAGACATGAGGCCATCGATAAGGTTACACGGCATGTGCCCCCCCTCATCACCCAGGAGAAAAACTTAGCACTTCTCCGGCCCTTCACTATCGAGGAAGTGGACCAAGTGCTTCAGGAAACCCCTAAATGCAAGGCTCCTGGACCTGACGGCTTCACCAGCGATTTTTCCCACCGTTGTTGGCCGATGATTAGGACAGAGGTCTAGGAAATTTTGGAAGAATCTAGAACCACTAGACAGGTCCTCCAGGCTCTCAATGCTACTTTCCTCACCTTAGTTCCCAAAGAGGGGCAAGCTCATCATCCCAAGTAGTTCTGGCCTATAGCTCTTTTCAATGTCATCTACAAACTCCTCACAAAAGTGATAGCCAAGAGACTCAAGCCTATCTTACCATCAATCATATCCCCGAAGCAATCAGGATATGTTCAGGGCAGACAAATCCTGGACAGCGTCATCCTAGCTCATGAAGTGATTCACTCTCTGCAGAAGACCAAAACTCCAGGTATGCTCCTCAAATTAGACCTCTCAAAAGCCTTTGACAAGATAAGCTGGGAATATATGCATGCAATGCTCCTTGCTTTTGGATTTGATTAGAGCTGGGTGAGTTGGATTATGATGCTAACCTCCTCGACTTTCTTCTCTATTCTCATTAATGGTGTTCCCTCACGACCCTTCTCCCCCTCAAGAGGAATTAGATAGGGATATCCCCTCTCCCCTTTCCTCTTCATCATCCTGGCTGAAGGTCTAAGTCGCTCAATCCATGCAGCAGTCAAAAGCAACCTTCTGGCAGGTCTACCCATGCATGGAATCTCCCCCCCTATATCGCACAGCCAATTTGTGGATGACACCCTCTTGATGGGCAGCCCAACTGTCCGCGAAGCCAACTCTCTCCTGGAGATCCTCCAAACCTTCTTAGATGCCTCTGGCCTGGACTGCAACAAGGATAAATCCCAAATTTTCTTCTTCAATACGCCCCCCCCCCCCGATCTAGTGCCATATCTCTGATATCTTAGGTTTCAACAGAAGCTCCCTTCCGTCCAAATACCTTGGCATTCCCCTGATTGATAATGCCCTCCGGAACTCCTCCTGGGAACTTCTTCTATCCTCCTTTCCCAAGAGGCTTTCCTCCTGGACCTTCAGAGCCTTAAATCTTCCCAATCGTCTTACTCTCATCCAGGCTATTCTTCAGGCCCTTCCGATTTATTCTTTTTTAGCGCTGGCTGCCCCAAAGTTCGTCCTCACAACTATCAAAAGCTTACAAAGAAATTTCATTTTGCAAGGTCTCAACACAGGGAAGAAAATAGCGTTGGTCAGCTGGGACAAACTCTGTCGACCAAAGGAGAAAGGAGGCTTAGGATTACGAGATCCCTTCATAATGAACAAGGTTCTAAGCGCTAAAATTTGGTGGTGATGGTTAAAAAATCCCAAGGATCTCTGGGCCAGACTATGGAGGAAGAAATACGCTCCAAATGTGGCAGAGAAGAATCTAATTCGGTGGAATGGGGACAACCCAGACTCCTTAATTTGGACAGCGGCCAAGAAGAACAGACAGTTGGTGACTCGGCATGCCTTCTGGGAAATCAGAAATGGGGAAACGACTCTTTTCTGGAAAGACTCCTGGCAACAATGGCCAGTTCTGGACACTGAGGATTGGGCTCAAGACATCTGCACCCAAGCTACATGAGCAGGCCTGACAAGAGTAGTTGACTATTGGCGGGACAACCCCCTGGAGGACACTTGGCGTTGTTGGCACTTGGACAGGGAACGCATTAACCTGGAGGCGCATGTGGACCTGGCACCTTGGCAAGAAGAGCTGGCCAAATGGAAAATCCCCAAAATTGCGGGGGAGGATATCCTCCGATGGGGATATAGGCCACAGGGTACCTTCAGCACATGGGAAGCCTACCAGATCAAAACTCAAATAGACCCCCTCCCGGCTACAACAGTTTGGCACAAAATTTGGAGTCTTAAGCACTGGCCAAAAATCACCCTCTTCCTTTGGCTCATCTCCCATTCAAGCATCCTAACCTGGGATAACCTCTCAAAAAGGGGTTTTGTTGGGCCCTCTATATGCATACTTTGTGGGGAGGCAGAGGAAACCATGAACCATTTATTCAACTCTTGCCCTTACACTGCTCAAATCTGGGATCAAGCGGCGCTTATCATGCGCACCTCGGACCGCAAAAGAGATAGCATCTTCGAGACCATAACGAACTGGCGGGACCAGGCTTTCCACTCCCCCCTCCTTAATCGTATTTGGAAACTTCTTCCAGGCTTTATCCTTCGGAAAACATGGAGAGAAAGGAATATATGACTTTTTAGAAGCATCTCTCTCCCATGGCAACATTGCTGGCATCAATGCCATAGTAACATCATGGAAACTCTTCACCTTTAGTTGTGGGCTGATGCAAAATTGACCAGCATTCCCTCCGAACTCCCCATCCTTCGACATTGGACTCCACTTCCTTCTCTTTAGGCTCTCCCCTCCTCTTCTCCCCTCCCTTATAGAAGCCCCTCCTTTTGGTCTCCTCCCCGAGAGGATTTTATCAAACTCAATTTTTACGGGGCCTCTAAAGGTAATCCAGGAGTAGCAGGCTATGGGGTAGTCTTCCGCAACCATCATGGGTACATCCTTCTCATAAGTGCAAGCTCCCTCGGTCATTCTACAAACAATGCAACATAACCCTAGGGTCTTATTAAAGGACTGCAATTAGCCATCAAAAATGGTTTCACCAGGCTAATCATCGAGGGGGACTCTCAAATCATCATCAACCTGCTACGCAGAATTTTAAATGGAGAGAACCTGGACAGACTCACGCCCAGCTGGAGACTATCACATGGGTTACAGATCATCACAGATTTACTGCAACCGAATTAGGCTATCATTCCTTCTCACATCAGGAGGAAGGCGAATCAAGTTGCGTATGAACTAGCTAATGTGGGTACTAATTGGAGTGGCCTAGAACTCATATGCAACTCAGCCCTGGATCCTGTTCACCCCATTCTCCAGCAGAGTATCCGCAAAGCTGGAATGGTGGACTCCCCCCCAGATGGGGTGATAGTGCGGCACACTTGGCACACAATGGAGGAAGGCACCAGCCACCGGGGCATGGATCCATGTGATGGGCTCGTGCCTCCGCCCGCCACCCTCCTCCGGCATTAAATTACCCCTACTACAACGTGAAAGCACATTTATGCATTCCTCATCTCCTTATGCGCGTCCTCGCATGGCTTGGCTATTGATGTGTATCCCTCTTCTCTGCTCGCGTGACGAAGGGCTCCTCCCTTCACAGCCTTGGCCTGATCCTGTTCGAATTTTCTTGCTCTCTGCAGCTCCTCCTCGCCTCCACACCTTATACCTCTGCCTGGTGTACCTAGTTTTTTTGGATAGCTACCAGAACCTCCTTATGTCGCGCCAGAGGGGGAGGCTGCAGTGAGGCTCCCCATGGAAACCTCGTCGACCTTTGGTCTTGCCTCCCGACTCACCTTCCATCTGCTCCCCCCCTCCCCTCCAGCCCGAGCCGGTCTTGCAGTTGAACTGTCTGGCAATCGTCTCCTGGATGTCGGGCTCCTCCTTGCTTCTCCATATTGCCTCCCCTTTGATTGAGCTAGCCCCTCTACCAGTCTTTGACTCTATAAGGAACTCAGGAGGCGCGCCTCCTCCTCCTCCTAAGCCTGGGAACTCTGATCACTAGTCTTCTGACTCCTTCAACTATGCACAGCTCAGAGAAAGCCTAGCCATCCTTTACGGACTAGTCTTTGAACTTCGCCAGGGGGTGGAGGACCTCCATTTTCGCCTACAGGCCACAAACGAAAAGGTGACAGCCCTTCTTCAGCTTCTCTCCTCCATGCACGAGGCTTTCCCCTCAGACCCGGTAGGAGTGACTCGAGTGGAGGAACCCCATGCAGCAACCGATGGAGGAAATGCCAAGGGACAGCACTCAACAGAGACTGGGTTGGAGCAGGCCGGGCGCGAGACCATGACCATGGAGGTGGACTCGGCAAGGCGACCGCTGCAGGATACAATGACAGATGCCTATAGAACCGCGAGCAATATGCAAGTTGATGTGCACTGGGTGGACCAAGTGACCTATGTCGAGGAGGAACCATGGCCGGAGGACCTCCATGCCACCTGGCCAAGTTATCTACCAGATGTCTAGGTCTATAGTTTTATTGCAATCTTGTCAGTTTCTTTTACTTTTAACTGGGGACCAGTTTGTCTAAGACTATTTCTCGTAGTTTATCACACTACTTATGCTTGACTCTGCTACTGGCTAGACTGGTTTCCCCTCTGTTGGGGCAGTCCAGTAATTACAGTATGACTATCTCTGTATTTTGGAATTCCACTTTGGTTTTGGAAGGTTTTTAATATAATATACTTCTTACTTACAAAAAAAAATAAAAATGATGTTGTATATGTTGTGTTCTTTTTAAATTGATACCATTCCAAGGATTCTAATTTTTTACAGTGATTGGGACTCTTCAAAGTTGAACTCATCATTGTGAGAGTATAGGAACACTTAGGTGGAAGAGAGTACCTCAAGCCTTGCTTAAGAACAACTCTTAATAGGCCAATACCTAGTTCTGATTTGATTATTTTGTTATTTTATTTTGAATGAATGCATATGTTAAAATGAATGGGAAGAATCTCTCTAAGTCATAATTCCACAAAGACAAGTCATTTGAATGCAAATGTGAAATACCACCAACAAAGACTTGTCACACTTAACATAGAAATTTTCATATTTAGTTTATGAGTTTACAAAGTTTATCATTTGCCTTTCTAAGATAATAATTCCAAGATTCGACCAGTAACATTTTGTAAGAGTTCAACTCTGTTTTTTATTGATTTGGGTGATAGATTGAATGGTATGCATTCTCATAAAAGTTAGGTTGCAATAATTAGAACTCATTCAGTTTGGCATGTTAATCATCTCTCAGGGCGCATGAACACTTCAACCTCAAGTGAAATATTTCACTACAAGCCATTAATGAAACCTCTAGCTAATGAACTAATTATTGTTATAGGTTTTAAGCATTTTGATTGGACCCCCATACATTGAATTCTTAAGTATTCACTAATTAAGAGAGATCTCATAATATAACATATTTATGCATAGATCAAACATCTATACATAGTATGTAGTGCCCTTTTTCATCTTGATATGATCCGTGAATGCAATATTAAGATGTCTGATATTTCCTTTTGATTTCATTGGATTGCTTTGTGATTTGAATACACCTTTTCTTTTTGGACTAGTATTCTTAGTGATAGGTCGTTCCAAAGTGTGTTTTGTTGGCATTAGTTGATTAACATAGGCTAGAATAGGCTATGTTCCTACATTTCCTATGCTTACACCTCGAATTCTATGAACTCTGATTTATGACTTAATGTATGAAATTATACATATAAATAACCCTAGAATTATCTCCTTTGGGGAGTCTCTCATTTGTTGTGTGTAATAACACATCATACATGGATGTTTTCAATTCTTCCATTTTCTTTTTCATATGTTCCCAGTTTTCATTCATCTTTATTTTCATTTGCTACCTATTTTCATTCATCTTATTTTCCATATGTACACTATTTTCATTCATGTTTCTTTCCATATGTTCCCAATTTTCATTCATCTTCTTTTCCACCTTTTCAATTTGGTGAAAATTTTCATCTTTTTCTTCTTGAGTCATGGTTGAGATTTATAGACGTTTATTGAGTGAAGTAACTTCTGGAGGAACCTTTGGTTCCATGCAATAAAATAATAATTCACCTTTTTTTCTCTTTTTCACAAATTTTGAATCACCAACAATAGATCTTCCAATTAAACTTTATGTCAATTGTAAGTTACATACCTTTCAAACCCTAGTTTAGAGTATGTTTGGATGATTTATCTTTGTCCCGATATATATCTGATCTTTGAACCCTTCTGAATCTGAAATTTTGGCCTATAGTACTCTGATATGTTTTCTGAAAATTTTGAAAATTTCACAGTCTGAAACTTCACTGATAAAATGTTATAGAAAAAATACCAAAATGTCTTATTTAAGACTAATTTCAGGATTAGTAAACAACTCCAACTTCCATGAGTTATATCTCACAATTTAAAATGATTAAAAATCTGAAAAAAATTATGTATGTAATTTTCTATGTCTTCTTGGTATTCTAAAAATTTTGAAGTCTAAAACTTCACCAAATTTTTTTTATAGAAAAAATAAAAATATGACGCATTTGAGGCTAATTTCATGGCTAGTCACAAACCCTAAATTCCATAGAATATATCTCCTAAAATATAATTCCCCAGAACCTCAAACTTGAAACAGATGTACTTCACTATGTCTCTACAATATCCAAAAAAATTCCCTATCTGAAACTTCCCAAAAAAAACGTTATAGTGAAAAATCCAAGATGATTTGTTTAAAACTGATATCAGGATGAGTCAAAAACCCTATCTTCCACGGGATATATCTCAAAAAGTATAATGAAACAAAACTTGAAAGTATTATCATTTGTATTATGATATGGCTCCTTAGTAACCTCCAAATTCCATTATTTGAAGTGACCTAGAAAAAAAGTTATAGCCAAAATCTCAAGATGACTCAATTGAAGCAGAAAAACCTTGGATCGATGCTTTGATATCAAATGTTATGAATCAACGCCTTGATAATGATAGTTTAAATCAATGAATAATAGTCCATTTCGAGGGGGAAACCTCCTTTTACAATATACTCTTTTGACAAGATGAGATGAGATGATCCTAAGACTAGGTCTCCTTGGTGTGTGTGTGTGTGTGTGTGTGTAGAGAGAGAGAGAGTACAATTATAATGACGGGATGCAATGAAGGGTTCTAGCCTACATACAAATATAACACCAGAAATGTAATAATTCAATATCTAGGGATTAATAAAGGGTTTTATACTTAACATGGGGTTTTGTTTAGGGCTTAACAACCACTCTCTAGGTGTCTACTTTAGTCTTCAAATCGAGCATATCACTATGCTCTACTAATAGATCCAAGGGAGGAAAATTTTCATAGATATGGAAGTGTGGTAATTTTATTAATGTTATGGAAGTGCGGTATTTGATTGCTTGGAAAATTGGCTAGTTGGAAAATTTTCACAAGATTTTAAGGTTTCAAGTTATTTAATCCCTTTTAATGGATAATAGAATATGAGGCTTAATATATAAATAGAATAGAAACTCCAACCATTCTGTTTGAAAAGGAGAAGATGGAAATCTATTTTGGCCTTCTATTTTTTAGTGTATTATGAAAATCCTTCTATTATTCTCGCATTTCATTCTCTTTCTATTCTATTAAGAAAATATATGTGTTCTCTTAGTTTATTCTCCTTGCTAATCCTTTTTTGTTTTATAGATTTCAGTTATACAATCATTGACACATCTCAACAATGCTTCTGATTGAGAGGCTATTCTTATATTTGGCTATGCAATCACTACATATTATGATCCCTCCCAACCTTCTTACAACGACAATCCATACTTGTTAATATACCTTCTTCCATTTAATTTTTGTTCTTGTCATCATGTACTCTGCCATGCTTCTTATTAGTTGGTCATTGAGGAACTCATTGATGTAGATAGGCCTTCTGCTTGGATTCATACTTGCATAGAGTGGGTCTGTATGTTTGGACTCTATTTATGAAAAACATTATGCACCATGCAGGATTTGGATCAACCCCATCACGCTTGATGTAGGACCCTTGGATCTAATGGCCTTGTCAGATCCAGGAGCCCTATGTCAAGTGCATTGGGGTTGATGCAAATTCTCCATGGTGCATGGTTGATGCAAATTCTCCTGTGAGATGTAGCTCACGATAAATAAGAAAGTTTGTATGATACTTGTTACATGAGACTTCTTGTGCATGCTTAAAATTTGTTTTTAATTCTCTCTATGATGAAATTGGTAATTTGGTTACGTAAAAGCTTTTTCTCTATATATATCACTTATTCTCGCTATTTTCAATGACAATGAGGAGCTTAGCTTTTGTTATTCAGAATCTTTATGTTATGGCTAATAATATACTACCTTTTAATCATTTGTTGTGTTGATGTAAATGTGTAAAAGGTGAATATCCATATTAACATATTTAAAAAAAAGAAAGTGTAGGATTAAAAATTAAAAATTAAATATTTAATTTAAAAAAATTTTAAACTAAAATTAAAAATGAGTATGAGCTTGTAATAAGGAAAAAAATAGAGGATTGAAGTAATATGATGAAATTTTTGGCTTTGCTAATACCTTTTCAACTCCTTCCTTAATCAATTCTTTGCTTTTGGAAGTTTCACATGGATACCTAAAGAAGGAATGCAATTTGGATGTTATCATTTCTTGTGGTAAGATGAGTTACAACATCATATTTTCTTCTTTCCCTAAGTTTATTATTTGAATTGTACTATGACAAGTTTTTATGTGTAATATTAATATTTGTTTTTAATTTATGTAATATCATATGTAATTTTTTTAATAAAGATGGTTTATCTAGGTGTATGAATTGATGATCTTTTAATGGTTCAAGTACAAACTGTAAAGCATGTTGATCATTTTAAATTGCAAAGTTTTTATTGGGCTACAAACTGCCCTTTCTTTTTTTTCTTTTATTAGAAAAAATGTTATGTTAGTGTGTGAATGTATTTTCCCATAACATGGGGCTCAAAAACATTTAACTAGTGATAGTAAAAAAAACTTTGGCAATATTGTTATTTGAATAACATGTTAGATTGACATCTCAATTATATGTGGACATTATAAATCCTTACAAAACTTACGAAAATTAATTTATTTACAAAACTCAAGCAAATTAGTAAAAAACATTTCTTGCATATATGTTCAATTTTTTTTTTTGGGGGGGGCATGCATCTGGAGGACATATGGAAGCTCCCTCTAAATTCTAGGGGACATTAGGGACTCTGATATAGAGGAATTCACATGAAATAGTAAGAAAATAAAATTAAATATACAAAAACTAAAACATAAATCATTGAAGTCATATACATAACAATGCATCAATATGGGCCATCATTACATGTAACATAACAAATCATAAATGATACAAGTAATAATGTAACAACATAATAATCACTATTTATAACTCATCAATCATCATTGTATTTCTCATTATATTTCTAAACTTTGGAAGATACAGATCTAAGTCTTAAGGTAAATAATATATGAATAGGTCAATTGACAAATGAGCATCACTGCTCAAGGCAATTCCTGACTAGTATTTACATCCAACTAATGCATGAAGGAATAAGGACAAACCATGGGAATGTCACTCTCTTAAGAAAAATAATTTCCATTCTCTAGAATACTCAATGGCACACCAACCAACTTGATTTATGCCTCATTGAGGCAAAGTAGAGATTTTGTTGTCAATGATGTGAGGAGAAGAGCTTGATGGTTTGTAGTGTATGAGCCTCCTTGTTAATTATTCCTTGCTTTTCATTTACTCATTGTTTTGTGTCTAGATGCCTCATGGTAGCCTTGATTGACCTAGGTTCCTACCATAGGGAGTTTATGATTCCATAATGGCCCAATCAAAGTATAAATCCAACATTTCTATCGATAATGTTTCTCTAGTTACCATTAATTTCGATGTTGTTTCCACTAAGCATGGAGGGAAATTTGAAGGTGGTTCCTAAAGAAATTCCATTTGAAGTTCATTTTGAAAGTATCCCATGAGGTAATGGGACTGATATTGATGTAACTCCGAAATAAATTTATGTTTCTAAATATGATTGTATGGAGTGAATATCAACAAGACATTGCACCAAAGGACATGGTTGTTGCATCGTACTCCGAAACAAATTTATGTTTCTAAATATGATTGTATGGAGTGAACATCAACAAGACACTACACCCAAGAATCAATAATCAACACATGATAAAATAAATATAGTCAAACACACAAAAGAATAAGAACATTGATGTATAGTGTGGAACCCTCTCAGGAATAAAGTCAACTCTCAACAATAAGATCAATTCATCTCTTACATCATCTTCAAGTGATTAAAATTAGAAAAAATCTCAAATATATATTAGAGGGGTTTAGTTAGTTTCCCCTAATCCCATAAATGTGGGACCAAAAATCCCAACTAATGACCACCAATGTGATTCCAAGGCCCACCTAATAACAACTAATGTGGATTATAACTACTAATACCACAAGTCAATAATACATTAAATATGCCAACATCCCCTCTTGAACTTGACTTGGGGACATAAATAAGTAAATTTGATTTAAAAAATATTTGATGAATTTGACAAATTGAAAATTACATCCCTACAACCCCCTTTAATTTTCACTTAAGTAGTGATATGAAAAATGACCAACATTAACTACTAAAACCTAACCATGACAAGGTGAAAATAAACTCTTAATGGACCAAAACACCTTCAAAAAGTGAAGAAAACATGAACAAACAGAGTGGGAAACCAAAATCCCTCCATGGTGTCAAAGGAAACTATCCATGGTAGATGACAAAGAAGCATGCTAAAGTTGAGAGTGATCAGACAAAGTTGCAAACAAGTGTCAAATATCAACAAGAATTCTCCAATATCTCAAACCAATACATTGACCATGTGCTCATGATGGTGAAAATATCCACTACTACTCCAAATTCCACATGCAACAAGATGGTATTCCCATCATACACCACATGCTAGAAAAGAAACAACCAAATGTTGTCATAAAAAAAATCCATCAAAGAATATCACTATAGTAAATAAATCAAAATAAGCAATGAGCTACATGATGTTGTAAAGTGTACAACACGAGTGGATATAAAATCATCAAACAAGTGCTCAAATGTGATGTAGCCAAAGCCTCAGATTCATTCACAAGATAAAATAAACCATGAAAACACAGGAGAATGGAAAAATAACTCTCTTTTATTCCTTGTCCATCCTAACTATTACAATCAAAGTTCAACCTCTTATAACTACTATCTGGGATTTTTGAAAACAACTAATTTTATAAAAACAACTATTTTTTAGAAAAACAACTAAATTTAGATAATTCTCACATGACTCTAAAACTGAACACTAAATCAGAGCTAACTAGCATGCCATTATTTTTCAACTCACTTTTCTGATTATGCTCATAAAATAAGAGATATTTGATAATTGAAAAATTAAAAATTCCCGTAAAAACACTAAAACCCCAATTCGATGCCTTATATGAAGGAATTTTTCCCTAAAAAAATGTTGAAATGATGTTCCATCGGATAAATCCAATCGGCACGACAGTGAAATCTTTGAGAGGCAACTCCCTATAAAATTTCAGCCCAAACAGATAATCGGGTCAAAAGTTATGACCCTTGGAAAATCCCCGAAAAATCCATGCATCATTCTCCTCTAGTTGAAAAGACCGCAACTCCTGCAAGTTACTGTCTTCAAACTACGATTTACCACCTCAGTTTTCCCATCTGTTTTGGGATGATAGGAACTGTTGAACTGTAATTTAGTCCCAATTTTATTCCATAAATTCCTCCAAAAATGACCCAAGAACCGAGTATCTCTATCATAGGTAATAGTTTTTGGAATTCCATGCAATCTAACAACTTATGAAAAAAATAATTCTTCCACCCGTGATTTTAGAGAACCTATCAACAAGCAAAAAATAGAATCATTACCTCGTTGTGTGTTTTGGAGCCCCAACACAAAATCCATGCTCATATCTTTCCATGTATCTATGGGCACTGGTAGTGGCATATACAACCCTGTGTCCTATGAGTGTCCTTTAGACATTTGACAAATCCGACATCGTGCCACATACCTGGTTATATATTTTTTCATCTTCGACCAACAATACTTATCTTCGATTAAGGTTAGCATCTTATCCTTTCCAAAATGTCCTACCAAACCACTATTGTGAAGGTCCTTCATAATATTCTCCCTCATTGAACCAATTGGGATGCATAGTTGTTTTCCTTTGAAAAGGTAACCATCTTGCATAAAATATTCACTTTGATTAAGATCCATGTTCCCAGCGACTGGATTCTTCAATTGTTCCACAATCTCCCAAAAATCATTATCAGATGCATATAGATCCTTTAATGCAGCAAACCCAATTACTTGATTTTCCATGGTTGTCAAAAGAATAGTGCACCAAATCAAAGCATCTGCAACTTGATTATGCCGTCTTGACTTGTGCTTCAAAAGAAAGGTGTATCCTTGTAAGAAAGAGACCTATTTTGCATGTCTATTGTTCAATTTCTTTTGGGTGTTTGCATATTTTAATACAATATGATCGGTAAATAACACAAATTCCTTCGGCACTAGATAATTCCTCTAATGTCACAGTGCTTGCACAATTGCATAAAATTCTACATCATATGTGGAGTGGTTCTTTCTTACCTCATTCAATTTTTCACTAAAGAATGCAATTGGTCTACCTCCTTGGCTAAGTACAACTCCAATTCCTACATGTGAATCATCATAGTATACCTCAAACACTTTATCAAAATTTGGTAAGGCTAATATGGGTGCCTCGGTTACCTTCTTTTTCAAAAACTTAAAACTTTCCTCGACTTTCTTGGTCTACATGAATTTCTTTCCTCTAGTGCAATCTGTCATGGGTGCTACAATACTACTAAAATTTCAAATAAATTTTCTGTAAAAGGTGGCCATCCCATGAAAACTTCTTACCTTTGTGATGCTCCTGGGACTAGGCCACTCCAAAATTGCTCTGACCTTCTCTGAATCCATCTTGACTCCCTCTACTAAGATGAAAAAACCCGGGAATACAAAACTTTCTTGCAGGAAACTAAATTTCTTTAGGTTTGCATGAAGTTGATGTTTTCTCAATGTTGTAACATCCCACTCTTGCACGCACATGATTTGACTTATTCTTTGAGGACATTTGCGTGCAAGTGATCCGGTTCATTATATGATTATTTGCTTCTCTTATGGATTTTGATGATGAGATTGTGGATTATGATGTTATGTTATGTTATTTATGTATAGAAATGTTCTATTGACGGGTTTCCCTTGAGTGTGTAGGACTCTTGATAGATTGAGGACGTTGATGGCATCGATGAACCTCCTTAGACTCTGGATCAATTCAGGGAGTGGACTGTATATGGTTTGGGTATTTATGTTTATGCATATGTGACATATGATCGGGTATATTATGATGTTGTTTATGGATCCTTGTCATGTTTCATTGATGGATGCAGGATAACAATTTCTTGCTAATTAGACTCACATTAGAAGTAAAAGGGCCATGCACAACAACCAGATATATTGAGGGAGATGTGTGGCAGCATCCCTGCCACAACCTACTAGAACTCTTGTCGTGGCTTGAATTGTAGGTTAATGATTACCTAGTTCAAGAGATCCACGATGTCGTGAGGGCAGATTGAGACAGTCGCTCATGAAGATTCTAAAGGGAACGTAATAAGGCAAGGTCCTTATTCCTTAGAGGCCCTTAGTCTCTCACAAGGTCGCCTAACAGAGTATTGACTCCAAGGGTTAGACAACTACCAAAATCAATCAAAGGCAACTGCACCCTTGGAGAACATAGTGCGTCTTGAAGGGAACGTCGCATAAATAAAACTTGAATAAAGGCAAGTGTCACCCTTGGAGCACGTAGTACGCCTTGAAGGGAACGTCACAATTTTAACATAGGTGAGTCATGAACCTAGGTGCCTAGAAAACAATATTTGTTTTGACATGATTAGCCTTAAAATAAATGTTAAATGAGTAAATTTTATCAATTATAATTTTTCCCTTAAAAATTCTAAGCCTAGTTGAATAGTAAGCCTAGGTCTAAATGGGGTGAGAAAACTAAAAACTAAATAATCAATTAATAAAAGGGGGGATGAAGAAAAATCAAGTTAAGAATTTAAAAGAGAAATAATTTATCTAAGAATTAATTATTGTTTATGTGCAAGACATGCTAATTTGGAACTTAGACAAAAAGGGGAAATGAATGAAAAACAGAATGTGGAAACATAAACAGGAATCTAGTCTACAAAACTTTCCTAAATAAAACTCAACTAAGTTTTAAGAAAGGCGTCAGTCATTAAAAGGAAATAGAGGGAATAAAGGGACACCAAGGAGCATTTTTATGAGTGCTTTTAAGATGGGTGAGGGAAATTGGCATTTAATTTAATTAAATAAATGAATTTCTGGTGCAACTAAGGGATCGGGTGACAAGTGTATGGGGGAGAGTATTTCCTGATTAAATTTTAATAAAACGAATTAAACATGAAATGGAAAGTTGTCACTAAGAAGAACTCTATAAAAGTAATGGCAGAGTGGAGTAATGGATCACGACTGCTATGCGTAAGGTTATGCTGCCAGAATTTCTTTGACCAATTTTTCTTGTAGGAGTTGGGATACCCAACTCGAATAGAGAGTGGTAGCTCGACCTTGTGAGGCAATCTGGGTGCTAGCTTTGTCTCTAGTTGTGTTGTGTGTGGCCCCTTTGCGGCTTGGGGGGCTATGGGGGAAGAAGAGTACCCCTAGCGTTGGTTGGGAGGTACCGGTGAGGTCTTCACAGTTAGCAAGCGGGAGACAGGAGGGAGCGCGAGACCGAAACAACAGCTTTGGATTCTTTACCTTCGGTTACGGTAGTTAGGTAAACTGAGATGAATTTATTAAGTTTCAACTTAAATGCAGTTAATACTATTATATAGTGATGTAAATTTAGGGTGGATGATTTTGCAGTAAAGGATAGGATGGAATGTTTGATATTTTGTTTGTACCTTGAAACCCACCACCTATTAGCAAGTTTCCTGTAGCGAGTCTTCCAGCAACTTGATTTCTCCCACGACTGGTGCGCCCTTCCAATCTCCTTGCCTTGACGAGTTTCTAGTGGCTAAGACTGCCAATCCTCAACTTTTTTCCCTGACTATTTGTTCACTCAGTGTGCCATGTCCCTCCTTTCCCTACATTGTCTCAATTATTATTACCCTGGCGATTTCTCCAAGAAGTCTGTGATGGCAATGCTTTATCTCTGCATTTTTGTTTAAACCTTGCCCAACCTGTGGGGATTTCAGCAAGCATTTTTATTTATATCTATGCTTCCATCGGTCAATTTACGCCCTATCCATTGCTCAACTCATCCTTATCGTTTCTCTCTCTCTCTCTGCGGTTGAGACTCAAGGCACTGCGCCTTCACCCTTGCCAGTAACCTTACTTCTCATTACTCAGCATAATTGTAGGTGAACCCTTTCCTCTGCGTTGTTTTTTTTTATTATATTTGTGGGATTTTTCTCTGAGAGTTGGACACCCAGGGCGCTGCCCCCACCTCTCTCCATTTACCCAGCAACTTCGGGGTGTCCCCCCAGTTTTCCTAAACTTTTTTTTTATCCTCTGCAATTTCATGCTACCAACCAACAATTTTGGGGTGTCTCTTCCGGATTTCCAAGGTATTTTATTCATTTGCAATTTCAGGTATCCACTCAGCGATTAGGGTGTTATTACCCAGCGAAATTACACCTTTTCACTCGGCAAATTCCTGCTTATTTCTCCCAGCATTTTCATGGCTGTGTGCAGTGTTTTTTTTCTCATCTTTTCTCAGCAGTTTGGGGGAGCACAAGGCTCTCCACATCACTCCCCTGCCCAATGAATTTCGGGGCCAATGACCAGCAAAATTCATGGCCTTAGCCCAGCAAATTTCTTTCTTCTCTTGGCATTGATGGAGTTTATGTCCTCTAAAATTTTACTTATGCTTACCCTGCATAATCACTTGGATATTTTCACCCTGCGTTGAGAAAAGTTGCCCAACAAATTTCAAGCAACATTTCTAGAGAATTTTGTGATAAATTTGCCCAGCAACATTCGCTCCCTTTGCCTAGCGATTTTGGTGTTCATTGCCATCTATTTTAGTTATCATGGGCAACACAATACTCAGTTATTGCTTGTATTTTCTCTTCTTTATTGCTTTCCCTTTTGTGCTAAGCATTTTGTTGTCCTAACGCTCAACGTTTTACCTCTCTCCCTCGGCGATTTATTCCCTTGTTTTCTTATTTTAGCATGGGAAACCTTGGGTGATATCTCTCTTTTATCTCTATGAATTCCCCTTGATTCTAACCCTGCAATTTGCATAAAGACCTTCAGTCTAGTTTTTGTTCTCTCATGGTTACTAATAAAGTTTAATTAGATGGTAAAATTTAATTTTCATTTTGTAACCGACTAAGCAAGATTTCCTCTATGATCAGGGAGATCTCCTTCAAGTGGCTAACTTAACCCTTCCATAGAGTCAAACAGCTTACAGTTTATGCTCTTGGTTTTTCACAAGGCCCTAGTGCATCTTAATGTTTACTTTCCTTTAATATTTTAGTTAGACTGCAATTGGCTTATGTCTTATTGTGGTGGACCTTCGCTATTTCTTATATCCTTTTGGATTCTACAAGAATTTATTTCCACACTCACTGAAACCCTCCCTTGTAATTACACATCCTTAAAGGACCTATAACTTGTCTTGTGGTTTTTCTCATTGGGATCCTTGTCATGTTTAATAGGTGCTAAATGCGTCGAATGTTTGAATAGATGAGATGCTTGGTTGTTCTTGTGATGATTGTATTTATTTGCTTATGTGCCTTGAAAATTAAATTGATAATTATTTGCACCATGATATAAAAGCTATGTGTGGATGGTCCTATGGGTGGGTTACCCCTACGCCATAAAAATAAATTGATTAATAATGAGTTACCTACACCTTGGACAAATGATAATGCGCAATGATTACACTTTCGATTACTCATGTACATTGTAACTATGTTGATGTAGGATTTCCTAAGTGCTTAGATAAATTGTGCTCATTGTAATGATGTATATTTATGTTCACTTCAGTACTTAGATCACGCATGCACCATGGAGTTAATGACAATTTGTGATTGAATTTATGTGAATGATTTCCTCGCACAATGAATATAACTGATGATTAATCTTGTGCCATTACTTAAGTTGGCGTGTTAATGTTAAAAAATTGTTTACTCTCACACACAATAGACATTTAAATTTTGATGTATGATTGATAACGATGATGGTTACCCTTGCACCATGGTTAATTGATGGTTAGGATTGATGGATTGATGATTTGGATGATTGTTGATGTTGTTGGTTTAGCTAGATGCTTGGATTGATTGTGTTAGTGGGATGTAGACACCTCCTTGTTCCTCAGAACAGTCGCCAACCCTGAGACCTTAAATGGTTAAAATCAATTGGAACCTGGTCTTTAGAGTTGCCTATGTGTCCTGGAGGTCCTAACCTTGCAGGGTAGGTTGGGCGGGTAGTATCTTATGTGATTCTTGTGATTATCTTTATGATTATTATGATTTGTTATGTTATCTCATGTTATCCTGGTGTTATCTGATGATTGTCCTTATGAGATGAGTTGAGCATTTATGATTCATATGGTTTATGCGTTGTTATTAATTGTAGAATGCAATGATGTTGGGTTGCTATTAATTAATGTGGTAATACGTCGATATGTGTGTCATGGCTCATGGTGATGATGTGTCAGCATTGTGTAGTGATTTATTTTTAATGTAATAATATTGTTTTGTTAATATATGTGATTGATGTGTCGATGATATTGCTTTAATTGTGATGTTTTAAAATTTTCCTAACGCAAAAAAAAAAAAAAAATTGTGTTGTAAGTCACTTTTGTTGTCGTAAGTACAGGGTTGTTACATATGGTATCAGAGCAGGTTCAACCCTGCGACTTGAGATCATTACGCCTTCCACTTTATAAACACTTGATTATAATTTATCACTAATTAGTTTGAATTGTATTCATGCAGGTAATCATGGTTAGAGGATTCCGCGGAGACAGACTACGTGGTGCTACGGGAGGAGGCGTGATGCCTCCAGTAGCATCCACACTAGAGGGGTCTAACCCCCAAGGAGAAGAACAAGTTGTCGGAAAGGAAAAAATAGTTGTGGGGGGTGTGGTTGGATTGATGAGCTCCTTTCAGAGGATGTCAGAGGCCTTGATTATCTGTTTGGATAGAGATGAGGCCAGGGCACCGGTACCCCCTGAGGTTCCACCGCACGCCCCAATTGGTACTAGTAACATTCACCTAGAACTCGATAAGGTCAATTTTCCTAAGTTCTTGGGTACCACAGATGATGCAGTCGTTGAGGCATGGTTGGAGAACATGGCGATGTGCTTTGCACTTTGCGACTACACCTCAACATGAAGGTCCACATGGAGGTATTTCAGCTGAAGGGGAGTTATCTTCTATGGTTGAAGATGCTCCTGCAACAACTGAACATGGTCGTCGAAGATGTGTCATGGGAACTGTTCGAGGAGTGGTTCTAGGAGAGGTATATTTCTGAGGAATTCATTGAGCATCAGCTCAATGAATTCAATGCCTTACGATAGGGTGGTCATGTGGTTCCCGAGTATGAGGCTTGTTTCATGGAGTTGCTTAGGTACGCTCCACATCTAAACATAGAGAAGCTCAAGGTCAACAAGTTTGTGTTCGAACTTAACGTCAACATTTGTATGAAGGTGAGGACCTTAATGCCTCAAACGTTGCATGATGTTGTCCAGAAGGCCCTCATAGCCGAGGAAGAGATGATCAGTAGGAGTCAGAGCAGGACTCCTGGAAGATCGATGGAACAAGCGACATATGGTGCGTAGCAGCATCAGACACCAACTAGACATCCATCAGGGTATCAAGGCACTCTGAGAGGATTCACATTCACAACACCACCATGACTGGTGCCTCAGAAGTGGACTCCCTACTGAGGACCATAGCACCAACAACAATGTCATCCCTAACAACAACAGTTCAGGCTTATTCAGTAGAACAAACTAGGGTTTCAGGCTGGTGGGCCATCAGCTTCTACTTCGGGGACCAGGAGTACTAGACTGAAGACCAGATGTTGGACGTGTGGAGAACCACATTACCAGCGTGACTGTCCAGTTGAGAGGGCCAAAGAATCTGGGACAGTTGGACACACTAAAGTAGGAGTTTTGGGAAAGGCCCATCGGATTCATGCCGCGTTGAATAACCATCAGGTCGAGCACCAGTCTATTGTTCTCGAGACATCAGGTACCATCGTTGACCATACCTTTAGTATTTTAATAGATCCAGGTGATACAAAGAGATTTATTTCTAGTGCAACGTTAAAAATAATTAAGGTAAAGGCAGCCGAACATGATGAGTTTAGCTACGTGGAAATGGCTTTAGGAGATAAGCAAAAGGTTGGAGGAAAGGTTGTAGACTGCAGCATTAACCTGGGGGATTTTCTCACAAATGCCAACCTGTACGTCACGATCTTAGGATATTATGACGTAGTGATCGGTATGGACTGGTTGGAATCACATGATGTGATACTCAACTGTAATATGAAACAGTTAATTTTGATCGATGATGAGGGACAAAGATGAGTGATTGTAGGGAGAAACTAGGGAGTTTCCCTAAGGTTCATCTCTTTCCTACAACTACGAAAGATCATGCACAAGGGATGCAAGCTATATGCTATCCTTGCGTTCAACGAAAAGGGCATGGTGGAAGGACTAGAAAACGTTCCGGTAGTACGAGAATTTGTGGACGTATTCTCAGAGGATTTACCAGGTTTTCCACCTGAGAGGGAATTGGAATTTACCATTGACCTAAAACCTGGGACTGAACCGATAGCAAGAATGCCTTATCGGATGTCGACCCCTGAGTTATAGGAGTTGAAAATGCAACTGAAGGAGTTGTTGGACCTAGGACTTATACGTCCAAGTGTATCACCTTCGGGTGCACCTGTTATTTTCATATGGAAGAACGATGGGTCGTGAAGACTCTGCATTGACTACCATCAATTTAACAAGGAAACAATCAAGAACCAGTATCCGTTGGCAAGAATAGACGATATATTTGATCAAATGAAGGGCGCGACGATATTTTTGAAGATCAACTTGAGATCATGGTATTACCAGTTACAGATCAAAGAGGAAGACATTCCTACGACCTCATTCAAGACGATGTTTTTTCATTACGATTTCATCGTTTTACCTTTTGGACTGACAAACTCCCCAGGGGTATTCATGATCTTGATGAATGGGGTGTTTCGTGAATACTTGGACAAGTTTTTTCAAGTATTCATTGATGACATTTTGATTTATTCTCGGATGATGGAAGAACATGACAAACATTTCCACTTGCTGCTACAGTGTTTACGAGAGAACCAATTATAAGACAAACTGTCGAAATTCTCTTTTTACCAATCGAGGATTCATTATTTAGGGCATGTTATCTCCAACAAAGGTATCATTGTGGATCCAACGAAGGTAGAGGCTATTATGGAATGGCCTGCACTGACGAACATACTAGAAGTATGTAGCTTCATGGGTTTAGCAAGATATTATCGACGGTTCGTCGAAGGTTTCTCGAAGATAGCAAATCTGATTACGGAATTGTAGAGGAGAAACAAGAAGTTTGTATGGACCAAGAAATGTGCAGAATCATTTCAAAGGCTCAAGAAGATGTTGACAACAACACCGATACTAAAGGTCCCTGACATGGATGATGACTTCCTGGTATGCACAGATGCATCCAAGGAAGTCTTAGGTAGATTCTTGATGCAAGACGATCGAGTGATCGCTTACATCTCAAGGAAGTTAAGAAAGCATGAGGAGAACTATGAGACACAAGATTTGGAGTTATTGGCCATTGTGTATGCCCTGAGGGTGCAGAGACACTACCTGATTGGATGGAAATTCGAACTGAAAACATACCATTGTGGTTTGGAGCACATTTTTACACAGAGTGACCTGAACGCACGACAAAGGTGTTGGGCAAAACTGCTTAGCGAGTACAATTTCGAGTTTACCTACATAAAAGGAACAGTGAATAGAGTGGTTGATGTGTTGAGTCATAGACCACGCATATTTCGGTAATACCTCTTCAGACGAATCTTCATGAAAATATTCTAACTATACAACGCAATGATGACTGGTATAACGAGGTTAAGGGATTTATCAGACAAGACACCATGTCGGTACCAAAATTTGAGGGATTTATTGTGGACAACGATGGAATAATGAGATATAATAACCGAATTTTTGTACCACCCAACGACAGGTTGAGAATCTTGATCTTAAATGAAACTCATAGAGAAGTGTACATGGCTCATCCAAGAGTCACAAAGACTAGGGAAGATCTTAAACCCTTATTCTTTTGGAAAGGAATGAAGGCAGACATAGTCAACTACGTGGCAAGATGTCTAAAATGTTAGCAAGTGAAGGCTGAACATAGACATATGACAAGATTACTACAGCCACATGCTATTTCGGAATTGAAATGGGAGGTCATTTCGATGGACTTCATTGTTGGATTGTAGCTAACGGCAAGGAGGCATGACTCAATTTTTGTGGTAGTCGACACTCTCATGAAGAGTGCACATTTTATCCCTGTGCGTATGATGTATCAGGCGCCAGACATAGCTAGAGTTTTTATCAGCGAGATACTGAGACTGCATGGCATGCCTAAGAGGATCATATTCGATTGAGGATCAGTGTTTACAAGACGATTTTGGACTAGTTTCCAAGAGGCCTTGGGAACCCAACTTAACTTTAGTATCGCATATCACTTGGAGACAGAAGGGAAGAGAGAAAGAATGAACCAAATCTTGGAGGATATGTTGCGTATGTACGTGATATACCAACAGAAGCATTGGGAAGAGTTCTTTCCATTGGTAGATTTTGCATACAACAACAGCTATCAAAACACCATTAAGATGGCACCATTTGAGTTTCTCTACGGCCGATCGTGTCAGACGCCTTTGAGTTGGGATCGGCTTGAGGATAGGGTCTTGGTAGGACCAGAAGTGATCCAAGAAATGGAAGAGAAAATGAAAACAATAAGACAAAGGATTAAGGAAGCACAGGATCGGTATAAGAGTTATGTCGATGCACATCGCGTTGACCGTATTTATGAATTTGGCGATCGAGTCTTCTTGCGGGTGAAACCGTGCAAGAGTTCAATCAAGTTTGGAAAGGGTGCTAAACTCTCTCCTAGATTTGTGTGATCTTTTGAAGTTGTGGAAAGGAAATGAACCATGGCCTATCGACTAGCCTTGCCTAATTCTTTGCGGCGTATGCACGATGTTTTTCATGTATCTGTTTTGCGACATTATGTTAGCGATCCTACACATGTGATTGACTTGAGTTCTTTGCAGGTATCAGATGAGGGTGCACTCACGGCAGAGCCAATCTGCATTCTAGAACATCGCATTCGACAGCTACAGCGTCGAGCAGTCGATCAGGTCAAGGTCCAGTGGGACAATTATATTCCTCACTCAACTACCTGGGAGGACGCATATGATATGCGCCAAAAGTTTCCATTTTTGTTTGATAGATAGACATTTAGATCTTGTCAGATACTTTATTTACAGCACTTACATATTGTGAAACTTCGGGACAAAGTTTAAAAAAAGAGGGGGTGTATGTAACATCCCACTCTTACATGCACATGATTTGACTTGTTCTTTGAGGACACTTGTGTGCAAGTGATCCGGTTCATTATATGATTGCATGCTTTGCTTATTGATTCTGATGATGAGATTGTGGATTATGATGTTATGTTATGTTATTTATGTATAGACAGGTGCTAGACAGGTGCTATTGATGGGTTTATCCTGAGTGTGTAGGAATCTTGATAGATTGAGGATGTTGATGGCATTGGTGGACCTCCTTGGAATCTTGATCGAGTCAAGGAGTGGACTATATATGGTTTGGGTATTTATGTTTATGCATATGTGACATATGATCAGGTATATTATGATGTTGTTTATGGATCATTGACATGTTTCGTTGATGGACACAGGCTGATGATTTCTTTCTAATCAAACTCACATTAGGAGTAAAGGGGCCATGCACAACAACCAGATATATGAGGGAGAGGTGTGGTAGCATCCCTGCCACAACCTACTAGCACTCATGTTGTGGCTCAAATTGTAGGTTAAAGATTACCTAGTTCAAGAGATCCACGATGTCATGAGGGTAGACTAAGACAATCGCTCACGAAGATTCTAAAGGGCATACAATAAGGCAGTTTCCTTATTCCTTAGAAGCCTTTAGTATCTCACAAGGTCGTTGTTAGGGTCCTAACCTACACATAGGTAGAGCAATATATTCGGATGTAATAAAGGTCAATATTAATAAGGCCTTTCAATAAAATAGAATAAGGCGGATGTAAGAAGACCTGATAGAATCTTCCGCTTCTAGAAGGATGTTCCTCTAGATGCTTCTCTTGATAGACATATTTAGTATAAATAAGGGTCGAGGGTATGAAAACCCTAGCTTGGAGATTATTGTAACAGAGCGCTGCTTGACTGAAGGTTGCCCCCTCGAAGAGGCTCGTGAACATTTATTTCTAAATCAAAGTGTTATTTTTGTTGTTGTTTTTATATCATTTATGTGTTATTGTGGAGATTATGCTGGTTATATTACTGTTATTCTATCATTTCTAGCATTTTATTTCTGTTCTCCATACTTTTTATATCTGGTATATTACAAGTGGTATCAGATCACTTTCCTTGACAGAAATTGTGGGAAATTTTTTTCAGGGTAGAGACGTATTCTGACTTCTTTAAGCCACAGAGATCTGTAGTTACACACATAAACCCGCGGTTGAGGGATTCATACACACAGGAAATACAAGTGGTTCTTAAGCGCACATCTGTTGGCCATCCTTGTAACCCCTGTTGATACCCATTCGAGTGGTAGCGCATTAGACAACACCTGTGTACTGATAGGCCTATATTTCCTGAAGCCCCTTTTAGATAAACCGATCGGCCGCCTGACTGCTATAGTTCCATCGAGAACAACACTCGGGAAGATACTCTCTAGTACCTGGGTAGTCGGGTAGTATGGGTAAGGGTACAGTCTATCCTCCTTAGTTAGTGCCCTGAGATATTGGGTCGAGTACTATTGTTGGACCACGCACATATATCAGATATCTATAGCACATGGCAAACCCTTGTCTATAGAGCCCTTGAATACCTAACCCTTGGGGGACAGAAACATAAACAAATTAAAACAGACAAGATTTGTTGCAGCACAACTGTGTTCGGGTTGTCAAATCACTACACATTTCTTATTGGTTAAGCATTTGGGGATTTCATTGCTGCAGTATTCTTCAGACCAGAGTATTACTCCGCAGGTGTAAAAAAAAAAAAAAAAAGTCTGGAAATTTTTTCACCATTATTTGAGACCTATTCCATTGTATTCATCTCTTCACCCTTATCACATTCATCCATATCATTTTTTGGAAAAAAAATTTACTCTGCCCACCCCTTTTCAGTTCACCCATCCTCATGGCCCATACCCATACCCAAGACCTGGAAGCTCGCTTCAACACCTTGCAATCTGGTCTCCTCGAGACCCAAAAAGAAGTAAAACAACTCAGTGCCAATGTTGCCTCCATCGATACAACCATCAATACAACCATGCAGTCCTCAATGGAGGAAGTCAAACATGAACTGACCACCCAACTTGAATCTATCTTTGCATCACTCTGCACCAAACTAGAGATCCCTACAGATGGCCCTTTCTCTGATGCACCTACAAAGACTGAAGGTGAACATTCCTCCCATTCTCATACCTTTCAACACCATCACTTTCAACATGACCTACGCCTTCCGCAGGTGGATGTGATGCGGGTGGATGTGACCAAATTTGATGGCTCAGACCCCACTGGTTGGGTAACCCAAATGGAACATTATTTATCTTTATACGACATTACAGATGACTCGGACAAACTCCGGTATGGTGTTCTCCATCTAGATCAAGAATGTTGGCAATGGTGAAAATGGAGAAAAAATTCCCGTCAAGAGTATATTGCTTGGACCCAATTTGTGACTGAGCTTTATGAATGCTTTGACACTGACACCAACCATTTGGGCCATTTGAAAAAGTTGAAACAATCAGGAACAGTATAAGACTTCATAGCTTCCTTTGAGCACCTGGCCTTTCGAATAGAGGGCATGAATGATGCTTTCTTTCGAGAGTGTTTTATCATATCCTCAAGGAGGAGATTCAAGCCCATGTCCTCATGGCTCGACTCTCGAATTGGGTGGAGGATACTAAAATAGCTAAAGAAGAACAACAGTATGTATCCTCTCAAAATCGAAAACCCTCCTTTATCCCTCGCCCTAAACCTGTAAATCCCACTACTCCCTCTGCCCTATTAAAGATCCAAAAATTGACCAGGGATGAAATGGCTGAGCACCAACTCAAAGGCCTTTGTTATAATTGTGATGAAAAATATTTCCCGGGCCACAAGTGTAAGGAACAAAATCTTTTTATGGCCATCTCTGAGGATATTTCAGAAGAGGATGTTGAAACTCCCCTTGTGTTTGAGTCACCTGAAATCACTGACATAACCCCTCCTTCAGACCCTTCGAAAGTGGAATCGGTCATTTCCCTCAATGCTCTCACTGGCTTCTCCGCTCCCCAAACCCTCAAGTTAATCAGTTACATCAAGCATCGGAAGGTCATCATTCTGGTTGATAGTGGAAGCACCCATAATTTTATTCATCGCCGCATTTCCCAAGAAACTCATTGCTACACCCATGCCGTCAACAATTTCCAAATCATGATTTCCAATGGTGGTTCAATGAAATGTGGAGGGCGCTGTGAAAATGTATGTCTCCAAATCGGTGACTACCACCTAAAATCCCATATGTTTGCTATCGACATGGGCGGTTGTGACATTGTGTTGGGTGCAGATTGGCTAAGGACTTTGGGTCCCATTCTCATGGATTTTAAGGAATTAACCACACAATTTGACCAGGAAGGCCACCAATATAAATTTCAAAGCATCACTACTAGTTCACTTGAGGTCATTAGTTCCCATCGCATGGAAAAGCTACTCAAAAAAGGTCATTCTGGTGTCATTGCCCAACTCCATGCCATACAAGAAATAGAGACACCCCCTGTGTCGCAAGACCTCCAAGCCCTCCTTTCTAAACACCAAATGGTGTTTTCCACTCCCTAAGGACTCCCTCCTTCCCACAGTGTTCATGATCATTCCATTCCCCTTGTACCAGAAAGCGTTCCTCCCAATATCCGTTCGTATCGCCACCCCTTTTCACAAAAAAATGAAATTGATAAAATGGTCCAGGAACTCCTTAATGTAGGCGTTATCCTCCCTGGTACAAGCCCTTACTCTTCTCCTATAGTCATGGTCCTGAAGAAAGAAGGTTCTTGGAGAATGTGTCATGACTTATGTGCCCTCAACAAACTGACCATTAAAGACAAATTTCCCATTCCTGTCATTGATGACCTCTTGGATGAATTGAGTGGCACCCAATTCTTTACTAAACTTTATCTTCGCTCGAGCTATCACCAGATATGTATGAAAGAGGTAGACATTCCCAAGACGGACTTTTGAACTCATGAGGGCCACTATGAGTTTTTGGTCATGCCCTTTGGCTTGTGTAATGCCCCCTCCACCTTCCAAAGCCTCATGAATCATGTCTTCTGTCCCTTTCTCCATCATTTTGTCTTAGTTTTCTTTGATGATATCCTAATCTATAGCAAAACCTAGACAGACCATTTTACTCATGTGGATCAAGTTCTCCATCTACTCTCTCAACACCAACTTTTCCTAAAACAGTCTAAATGTGCTTTTGGTGCCTTAGAAGTCGAATACTTGGGTCATCTGGTTGGCAAGGATGGCATTAGGGTGGATCCGAAAAAGATTGAAGCTATGCAAGACTGGCCGCACCCAAAGACTCTCAAAATCTTGCATGGATTTCTGGGCTTAACAGAGTATTATCTCAAGTTTGTTAAGAATTATGGAAAGATTGCAGCACCTCTCACTTCTCTCCTCAAAAAGAACTCTTTCAATTGGACTGCGGTCGCTGCTCAAGCTTTTCAAACCTTGAAGATGGCCATGTGCACCACTCCAGTTCTGGCCCTTCCTGATTTCACAAAGACCTTTGTGTTGGAATGTGACGCCTCAGGGAAAGGAATCGGTGTTGTCCTTATGCAAGAGGGTTGACCTTTGGCCTTCACCAGCAAGCAACTATCTGAAAGGAATCTGGGAAAACCCATCTATGAAAAGGAAATGTTGTCTATTTTGCATGTCGTTGATCTGTGGCGCCCTTATCTCTTGGGGCAATGTTTCCAAATTAAGACAAACCATCAAAGCCTCAAGTACTTTTTGGAACAACGCATTTCCTCCCCGAAGCAACAAAAATGGGTGACTAAGCTCTTTGGATATGATTATGAGATCATTTACAAAAAAGGCAAAGACAATGTGGTGGCAGATGCACTGTCTCGAAAATATGAAGAAGAAGGATCCCTTTTTTCTCTTTCCTTCATTGTACCAGATTAGCTCCAAGTTGTTCGCCAAGAATGGCTACAAGATCCCAAAAGTTTGCATCTGATCCAACAATTGCAAACCAATGCTCCAGCTCCCCCAGGGTACTCTTGGCTCTAGGATGATCTTCGATACAAAGGTTGTTTGTATTTAAGTAAACAATCAAAGATTAAATCCATGGTACTTTCTGAGCTTCATGATACACCCACAGTGGGGCACTCTGGGTTCACCAAAACCTATGACAGGGTCAAACGTTCTTTTTCTGGGATGGTATGAAATAGGACATCCATAATTTTTTCGCTAAATGTGATGTGTGTCAATGAAACAAGGGAGAAATAGTCAAATCTCTGGGCACACTACAACCACTTCCGATTCCACCTGCTATTTGGAAGGATATCTCTATGGACTTTATTACTGGCTTACCCAAATCGGAAAATAAATCAGTCATAATGGTGGTTGTGGATCACCTTTCCATGTATGCTCATTTTTGCACTCTTCAGCACCCATTTACTGCATCCATAGTGGCTCAAATTTTCATGGACCAGGTCTTCAAGCTTCATGCCATGCCACACTCTATTGTTTCTGATTGTGACCCAACTTTCACAAGCAATTTTTGGCAAGAATTGTTCAAGCTACAGGGCACCCAATTGCATCTCAGCACAGCTTATCATCCCCAGACTGATGGTCAAATGGAAGTTGTCAACAAATGTTTGAAAACATATCTGAGGTGTTTTTCCTCTGAAAAGAAAAATCAGTGGACTAAATGGTTACCCCTAGCTGAATGGTGGTACAACACTTCTTACCATATAGCTACATGCATGACTCATTTTGAAGCGGTATATGGACAGAATCCACCTTCAGTTCTCTCATACTTACCGAGTACCTCGAAGGTCCAGGCGGTTGAACAAACACTTACAGTTTGAGAGGATATTCTATGTACCTTCAAAGAGAACTTGGCCATGGTACAGAATCGCATGAAGCAACAAGCAAGTCAAGGTCGCCCTGAACGTCAATTAGCAGAAGGGGATCAGGTGTTTCTACGACTGCAACCATACAAGCAAACTTCCCTCAAGGCCGAGCATTGTCAGAAGCTAGCGCCCAAATTTTATGGTCCTTATACAGTTCTCAAGCGTGTGGGACAAGTCGCCTATCAGTTAGCTCTGCCCAGTCATTCGAAGCTACATCCTATTTTTCATGTTTCATGCTTAAAGAAGGTGATTGGAACTAGGTGTCAAATTCAAACCAACCTTCTTGAGTTAGCTGAAGAAGGATCCATTTGGCTACAGCCAGAAGCAGTTTTGGACCAACGTGAGCGTCGCCTACGTCAGAGAACCATCAAGGAAGTGCTAGTCCAGTGGAAAGATACAACTCCAGCAGATGCCACCTAGGAACCAACTACCATTCTACAGCAGTTTCCACATCTCAAGCCTTGAGGACAAGGTTGTCTTTAAGGGGGCGAACATGTTAGGGTCCTAACCCGCACATAGGTAGAGAAATATATTCGGATGTAATAAAGGTCAATATTAATAAGGCCTTTCAATAAAATAGAATAAGGCAGATGTAAGAAGACCTAATAGAAGCTTATGCTTCTAGAAGGATCTTCCTCTAGATGCTTCTCTTGATAGACATATTTATTATAAATAAGGGCCGAGGATATGAAAACCCTAGCTTGGAGATTATTGTAACAGAGTGTTTCTAGACTGGAGGTTTCCCCCTCAAAGAGGCCCATGAACATCGCTTTCTGAATCAAAGTGTTATTTATGTTGTTGTTCTTATATCATTTCTGTGTTATTGTGGAGATTACGCTGGTTATATTACTGTTATTCTGCCATTTCTAGCATTTTATTTTTGTTCTGCATACTTTTTATATCTGGTATATTATAGTCGCCTAACGGAGTATTGGCTCCAAGGGTTGGACAACTACCAAAATCAGTCAAAGGCGACTGGCACCCTTGGAGCACGTAGTGCGTCTTAAAGGGCACGTCGTGATTTTAACACAGGTGAGTCAATGAACCTAGGTGCCTAGAAAAAAATATTTTGTTTGACATGATCAACCTTAAAATAAATGTTAAATGAGTAAATTTTATCAATTATAACTTTTCCCTTAAACATTCTAAGCCTAATTGAAAATTAATCCTAGGTCTAAATGGGATGAGAAAACTAAAAACTAAATAATCAATTAATAAAAGGGGTGATGAAGAAAAATCAAGTTAATAATTTAAAAGAGAAATAATTTATCTAAGAATTAATTATTGTTTATGTGCAATACATGCTAATTTAGAAATTAGACAAAAAGGGGAAATGAATGCAAAACGGAGTGTGGAAACATAGAAAGGAGTCTAGTATAGAGAACTTTACTAAATAAAACTCAACTAAGTTTTAAGAAAGACGTTAGTCATTAAAAAGAAATAGAGGGAATAAAGGGACAACAAGGGGCATTTTTAGGAGTGCTTTTAGGATGGGTGGGGAAATTGACATTTAATTTAATTAAATAAATGAATTTATGGTGCAACTAAGGGATCGGGTGACAAGTGTACGGGGGAGAGTATTTCCTAATTAAATTTTAATAAAACGAATTAAACATGAAATGACAAGTGGTCACTAAGAAGAACTCTATAAAAGTATTGGCAGAGTGGAGGAATGGATCACGACTGGTATGTGTAAGGTTATGTTGACGGAATTTCTTTGACTTATTTTTCTTGTGGGAGTTGGGATACCCAGCTTGAATAGAAAGTGGTAGCTCGAACTTGCGAGGTGAGATGGGAGCTAGCTTTGTCTTTGGTTGTGTTGTGCATGGCCCTTTTGTGGCTTGGGGGCTACGAGGGAAGAATAGTACCCCTAGTCTTGGCTGGGATGTACTGGTGAGGTCTTCATGGTTAGCGAGCGGGAGACATGAGGGAGTGTGAACCCGAAACAACAACTTCAGATTTTTCGCCTTCGGTTACGGTAATCCTAAACTGAGATGAATTTATTAAGTTTCAATTTAAATGCAGTTAATACTATTATATAGTGATGTAAATTTAGGGTGGATTATTTTGCAGTAAAAGATAGGATGGAATGTTTGATATTTTGTTTCGACTTTGAAACCCACCGCCTCTTAGCAAGTTTCCTGTAGCAAGTCTCCCCGAAGCTTGATTTCTCCAATGATTGGTGCACCCTTCCAGTGCTCCTTGCCTTGATGAGTTTCTAGGGTCTAAGAGCGTCAGTCCTCACCTTTTTACCCTGACCAATGGTTTGCTCAATGCGCCATGTCCTTCCTTTCCCTACATTGTTTCGATTATTATTACCCTGGCGATTTCTTCAAGAAGTCTGCTCTGGCAATGTTTTATCTCTGCATTTTTGTTTAAACCTTCCCCATCCTGTGGGGATTTCAGCAAGCATTTTTATTTATATCTCTGCCAACACCGGTCGCTTTACGCCCTCTCCATTGCTCAGCTCATCCTTCTCGTTTCTCTCTCTCTCTACGATAGAGACTCAAGGCATTGCGCCTTCACCCTTTCCAGTAAACTTACTTCTCATTACTCAGCGTAATTGTGGGTGATCCCTTGCCTCTGCGTTGTTGTAATTTGCTTTCCCTCTGCGTTGTTTTTTTTTATTTTATTTGTGGGATTTTTCTCTGAGAGTTGGAGACCCAGGGTGCTGCCCCCACCTCTCTCCATTTACCCAGCGACTTCGGGGTGTCCCCCCCAGTTTTCATAAACGTTTTTTTTAACCCTCTACAATTTCGTGCTACCACCCAGTGATTTTGAGGTGTCTCTTCTAGATTTCCAAGGCGTTTTATTCATCTGCAATTTCAGGTATCCACTCAGCAATTTGGGTGCTATTACCCAGCGATTTACACCTTTTCACTTCGCAAATTCCTTCTTATTTCACCTAGCGTTTTCCTGGCTGTGTGCAACATTTTTTTTCTCATCTTTTCTCAGCGGTTTGAGGGAGCACAAAGCTCTGCGCATCACTCCCTTTCCCAGCGAATTTCGGGGCCAATCCCAGCGAAATTCGTGGCCTTAGCCCAACGAATTGGTTTCTTCTCTTGGCATTGATGGAGTTTATGTCCTCTGAAATTTTACTTCTGCTTACCCTGCGTAATCACTTGGATATTTTCACCCTGCGTTGAGCAAAGTCGCCCAGCGAATTTCGTGCAACATTTCCATAGAATTTCATGATAAATTTGCCCAGCAGCAGTCGTGCTGTTTGCCCAACGATTTTGGTGTTCATTGCCAGCCATTTTAGTGATCTTGGGCCATGCAATACTCAACTATTGCTTTTCTTGTATCTGCGTTATTGCTTGCCCTTTTGTGCTAAGAGGTTTGTTGTCCTAACACCCAACGTTTTACCTCTTTCCCTCGGCGATTTATTCTCTTGTTTTCTGATTTTAGCATGGGAAACCACGGGCGATATCTCTCTTTTATCTCTACGAATTCCCCTTGAGTCTAACCCTACGATTTGCATAAATACCTTCTGTCCAGCGTGTGTTCTCTTGTGGTTACTAATAAAGTTTAATTAGATGGTAAAATTTTATTTTCATTTAGTAACTGGTTAAGCAAGCTTTCCTCTATAATCAGTGGGATCTCCTTCAAGTGGCTGACAACTTAACCCTTCCATAGTGTCGAAGAGCTTACAGTTTATGCTCTTGGTTTTTCACAAGACCCCGGTGCATCTTAATGTTTACTTTCCTTTAATATTTTAGTTAGACTGTAATTGGCTTATGTCTTATTGTGGTGGACCTTTGCTATTTCTTATATCCTTTTGGGTTCTACAAGAATTTATTTCCACACTCACTGAAACCCTCCCTTGTAATTACACGTCCTTAAAGGACCTATAACTTGTCTTGTGGTTTCTCTTCTCATTGGGCTCCTTGTCATGTTTAATAGGTTCTAAATGCGTCGACTATTTGAATAGATGAGATGCTTGGTTGATTATGTATTTATTTGCTTATGTGCCTTGAAAATTAAATTGATAATTATTTGCGCCACGATATAAAAGCTATGTGTGGATGGTCCTGTGGGTGGGTTACCCCTGTGCCATAAAAATCAATTGATTTATAATGGGTTACTTACTCCTTGGACAAATGATGATGCCCAATGATTACGCTTTTGATTACTCATGTGCATTGTAACTATGTTGATGTAGGATTTCCTAAGTGCTTATATAAATTGCACCCATTGTAATGATGTAGATTTCTGTTCAATTCAGTACTTGGATCATGCGTGCACCTTGGAGTTAATGACAATTTGTGATTGAATTTATGTGAATTATTTCCTCTCACAATGAATATAACTAATGATTAATCTTGCGCCATTACTTAAGTTGACATGTTAATGTTCAAAAATTGTTTACTCTCGCGTGGAGCGGACATTTAAATGTTGATGTATGATTGATAACAATGATGGTTACCCTTGCGCCATGGTTAATTGATGTTTAGGCTTGATGGATTGATGATTTGGATGATCGTTGATGACGTTGGTTTAGCTAGATGCTTGGATTGATTGTGTTAGTGGGATGTAGACACATGGGCTTGAGCGTTCCTTATGTGTCCTAGAGGTCCTAACCTTGCAGGGTAGGTTGGACAGGTAGTATCTTACGTGATTTTTGTGATTATATTTATGATCCTTATGATTTTTTATGTTATCTCATGTTATCCTGGTGTTATCTGATGATTGTCCTTATGAGATGAGTTGAGCGTTTATGATTCGTACAGTTTATGCGTCGTTATTAATTGTAGAATGCAATGATGTTGGGTTGTTGTTAATTAATGTATTAATACATCGATATGTGTGCCATGGTTCATGGTGATGATGTGTCATAGTTGTGTCATGATTGATTTCTAATGTAATAATATTGTTTCGTTAATATATGTGATTGATGTTTCGATGATGTTGCTTTAATTGTGATGTTTTAAAAATTTCCTAACGCAAAAAAAAAAAAAAAAATCCTATTGTACATCGCTTTTGTTGTCATAATGACAGTGTTGTTACATATGGTATCAAAGTGGGTACAACCCTGCGACTTGGGATCATTACACCTTCCACTATATAAACACTTGATTATAATTTATCACTAATTAGTTTGAATTGTATTTGTGCAGGTAATCATGGTTAGAGGACGTCGCAAAGGCATACGATGTGGTGCTAGGGGAGGAGGCACAATGCCTCCAGTAGCATCCACACCAGAGGGGTCTAACCCCCAAGGAGAAAAACAAGTCGTCGGATAAGAACAGATAGTTGTGGGGGATGTGGTTGGGTTGATGAGGTCCTTTCAGAGGATGTCATTGGCCTTTATTATCCGTTTGCATAGAGATGAGGCCAGGGCGTCGATACCCCCTGAGGTTCCACCACACGCCCCAGTTGGTACTGGTATCATTCATCGAGAACTCGAGAAGGTCAAGTTTCCCATGTTCTTGGGTGCCACGGGTAGCGCAGCCACCGAGGTGTGGTTGGAGAACATGGCTATGTGCTTTGAACTTCATGACTACACCTCCAACATGAAGGTCTGCATGGTGGTCTTTTAGCTGAAGGGGAGTGCTCTTCTATGGTGGAAGATGCTCCTGCCACAACTGAACATGGTCATCGAATACGTGTCATGGGAATTGTTCGAGGAGCAGTTCCGGGAGAGGTATATGTCTGAGGAATTCATTGAGCATCATCTCAATGAGTTCAACACCTTACGACAGAGAGGTCATACGGTTCCTGAGTACGAGGCCCATTTCATGGAGCTGCTTAGGTACGCCCCACATATGAACACTGAGAAGCTCAAGGTCAACAAGTTTGTGTTCAGCCTTAACGTCATCATTTGTGCGAAGGTGAGGATCCTAATGCCTTAGATGGTAATTTTATTGATTACTTTGTTATCTGTGCACATCCTTCGTGTATTATCCTTTTTTGGAGTGTAACATCCCACTCTTGCATGCACCTGATGTGAATTATTCTTAGAGGACACTTGTGTGCAAGTGATCCGATTCATTATATGATTGTCTGCCTTGCTTATGGATTATGATGATGAGATTGTGGATTATGATGTTATGTTATGTTATTTATGTATAGATAGGTGCTATTGACTGGTTTCTCCTGAGTGTGTAGGAGTCTTGACAGATTGAGGATGTCGATGGTATCGATGGACCTCCTTGGACTCCAGATCGAGTTAAGGAGTGGACTGTATATGGTTTGAGTATTTCTGTTATTGCATATCTGACATATGACTGGGTATATTATGATGTTTTTATGGATCATTGACATGTTTCATTGATGGTTGCAGGCCGACGATTGCTTTCTAATCAGACTCACATTAGGAGTAAAGAGGCCATGAATAGAAACCAAATATATTGAGGGAGAGATATGGCAGCAGCCCTGCCACAGCCTACTAGCACTCTCACCATGGCTCGAATTATAGGTTAACGATTACCTAGTTTGAGATATCCACGATGCCGTGAGGGAAAACTCAGATAGTCTTTCATGAATATTCTAAAGGGCATGTAATAAGGAAGGGTCCATATTCCTTAGAGGCCCTTAGTCTCCCATAAGGTGATCTAGGTGGATATCAGTGGCCACCCACCTTCTCCAACTGGCCCAAAACATGTTTCTGACAATTTTGATAATTTACTATTTTTAGCAGTTTTTTCGGGTCCTGAACTTCCGGGGCCATTTTGAGGCCCTAAACGATGTTTTTTTGGGTATGTTGCTCTCGCAAAATTCCATCTACGATGCTATTTTGTCTCTAGCGTTGTAGTTCTCGAATAGATATTTCCAACGAGCTATCACACACCTAAAACGGAGATCGTATGCAAAAGTTACGACCCCGGGAAGTTGATGTACTCACTTACCCAAATGGGGTCCACATGACTTTTGGCGCTTCATCTCCTAGGGTTATCTTTTTGAATGTCTAGGACTTTTAGCATTCCCGTTTATTGTAAAAAGGCCTTTAGAGCCTCATTGTAATCGTCTTCTAACGGATGCAAGTAGCCGTCACATCTCTTCTCAGAGATAAGCTACCACCATTCTAGTGAGTCTTTCACTCTGTATTTTACAGTCTCTGTACATTTCTTTGATTAATAGAAATCGTGTATTACTGTATATCTGTGTTTATGGTTGCATCTCTGA
>ML780826.1:1038971-1111404 GCA_009831015.1 Picea engelmannii
TCATAAGGGTTAATGATTGATTTAATTATTAATTAAATTCATTAATTAATAAAGTATTAAATTAATGGTTAAGAATAAAATATAACATTTAATCAAGTTACGTATATAAGAAGGGATCACATAAGGATCCCGAGAAGATAAGAAAATTAATGAATGGATAAGGTTAATTAAATGGAGGGATAAGGAATTTAATGCAGGATGGAGTGTCGGTGAAGGAAGGAGGAATAAGGGGGGGAAATGGATTGGAGAGGGGATTCATTCTACGAGCGGGGGAGAAAGGATTTTGGGGAGAGCTTGAGCATTGATAGAGTGGAATTTACAGTGCACCGGGGGGTTGCTGGAGGTTTTGGGCTCGGAGGGCTAGGATATCCATTGATATCCTAGGGCTAGGCGCTACTAGTCGGCAGGGAGGTTGGTTTTGGGGTGGTGTCCTAAAGAAGCAAGCTAAGGAAGCAAGCGGCAGCATCAGGTTCAGGTTAGAGTTATGAATTGTTTTGATGTAAATTGTTATTAAATTTTATTACTATGCAAAATTAGATTTCGAATGTGGTAGATTAAGTAATTTCTAAATTTTACGGTGGTGTTCTAATTTAATGGTTGTTATAATTAATTTAGAGTCATTACAATTAGGAGTAAAGGGGCCATGCATAGCAACCAAAAATATTGAGGGAGAGGTGTGGAAACAACCCTACCACAATCTAATAGCACTCCCGACGTGGCTTGAACTATAGGTTAACGATTTCCTAGTTCGAGAGATCCAC
This sequence comes from Picea engelmannii, assembly GCA_009831015.1. Classification (NCBI taxonomy): domain Eukaryota; kingdom Viridiplantae; phylum Streptophyta; class Pinopsida; order Pinales; family Pinaceae; genus Picea; species Picea engelmannii. The sequence continues at coordinate 1,039,733 of ML780826.1, forward strand.
GATGTCGTGAGGGCAGACTGATACAGTCGCTCACGAAGATTATAAGGGGCACATAATAAGGCAAGGTCCTTATTCCTTAAAGGCCCTTAGTCTCCCACAAGGTCGCCCGATGGATTATTGACTCCAAGGGTTGGAAAAATACCAAAATCAGTTAAAAGGCTAGTGGCACCCTTGGAGAACATAGTGCATATTGAACGAGACGTCACATAAATGAAACATGAAAAAGGGCGAGTGGCACCCTTGGAGCACATAGTGCGTCCTAAAGAGCACATTGAGATTTTTAACACTCGTAAGTCAATGAAACTAGGTTCCTAGAAAACAATATCTTACTTTGACATGGTCATCCTTAAAATAATTATGTATGAGTAAATTTATTAATTATAATTTTTCCCTTAAAAAACAAATTGCTAAGCCCACGTCTAAGTAGGATATGAGGACTAAAATTTAATTAACCATTTAATAAAAGGGGGGATGGAGAAAAATCAATTTAATAATTTAAAGGAGAATCAATTTACCTAAAAATTAATTATTGTTTATGTGCAAAGATATGCTAATTTGGAACTTTTAGACAAAAAGGGGAAATTAAATGCAAAAGGAATGTGGAATATAGAAAGGAATATAGTCTAGAGAAATTTCCTAAATAAACTCAACTAAGCTTTAAGAAAGGCGTCAGTCATTAAGGGAAATTGAGGGAATAAAGGGACATCAAGGAGCATTTTTAGGAACGCTTTTAGGTGGGTGAGAGAAATTGACAAATTAATTTAATTAATTAAATGAATTTCTGGTGCAACTAAGGGATTGGGTGACAAGTGTACGAGGGAGAATATTTTCCTAATAAAAATTTAATAAAAATAATTTAATGTGCATTTTGGAAAAATGACACTAAGTGAACTCTATAAAATAAATGGAGATGAGGAAGGGATCACGAATGGTATACGTAAAGTTATGCTGCTAGATTTTTTCTCTTGATTGATTTTTCTTGTGGGTGTTGGGATACCCAACTCGAATAGAGAGTGGTATCTCAACCTTGCGAGGCGAGCTTGGAGCTAGCTTTTGTTGGTTTGTGTGCATGGCCCCTTTGTAGCTCGGGGGTCTCAAGGGGAAGAAGAGTTGTTGGACATATTTTCATTGATATGTTGTCATTGATGTCAACAGTCGATGTCATTATGATGTGATGATAAGTTGTTATGATGAATTGTCATTGATGTCAATAGTATAACAATTAGCATAGAATGTCAGACAATATGCAGGGATCAAAGCTCAGGAGAGGAAGCATATTAGATCAGAGCATGCAGATATCCTTGGTTCAGTTGGAAACCAAGTATAAACCCAAAAACTCAGAAGAGATGACGCACAGAAGGCTAAGAAGAAATGATGCACATAAGTCGCCCATTATCATTACGGGACAAACCAGGACCGTCAGATCTGGGAGTTACAAGAGAAGGATCATTGGAGGATTGGTCAATGACCAGATTAAGTCATGACCATCGGATGCGCAAGCGCGCGGATCAACAGTAATTGGATTCAGAGATAAGGTGCACGCACCTAAATCATTTGGAAGCGCTAACTTCCGACATCGCGAAATGTGAAGTCCCGATGAGATCAAGACCATTGGATTGAGGAAAGTTTTGGGCCATCGATTAGATGAGAGTGGAGAATCAGAAATCGAGAAACGAAAGAAAGGAATTACTAACTTCTGACATCGCAAAACGTGAAGTCCCGATGAGATCTGGACCATTAGATCGAGGAAAGTTGTGGACCATTGATCTGGCACGACAAAGTCTGAGTTTGTGGAATTGATCTCGACTGTTGGATCACGAAGAGATATAGACTTTTGGATCCAAAGGACATGTGGAAGTAGATAAGCAGACTCACAGAATCATGAATCGGAAGAACTGCGTCGAGCAGTCCACAGAAATCGCGAAGGGAAAAATCGTGAAAAGTGAATTCTCGATGAGATCTGGGCCATCAGATCACTGAAGGTTGTGGACTGTTGATCTAACATGGCAAAGTTCGGAGTTTCACGAGTTGGGAGAATCAAGGCAACTCGCAGCAAAACATACGAAACCCGAAATTGCGAAGTGCCTGTTGTTTGTCGTATGGTCATATCCTGAGGTCACATGTGAGACTAGCCTAGGAAGAGGAGCTAGCACCCATTGCTTGGAATTCATGGATTCGTGATTCAGAGAAATTGTGAAGAGATAAGTTCGAAGTCGCGAAATGCAAAATTGCGAAGCACTTAGGAGTTGAGCCCTAGGTCATAGCCCGAGGTCACATGGGAGACAGGTCTAAGAAAAAAGGATGAGAATTTGAATATATGAATACTATACAAACAGTTAGATTAGGGAGATCTACGTCATCATACCACGTCAACAAGGACATGTGGCAGACCACGTCAGCAAGGACACGTGGCACAATCTGAAAATGACAAGTGTCAAGATGTAATTGGCAGTTCAGGTACATATAAATCATGAATCTGAGTGACACGTGGCAGCGACTTGGCCCGTGTCATGTCAACAAGTGACATCAACAAGGTACGCCACTTTGGGATTTTTTTGGGGGGGAGTTTCACCACCAGCTAATGACCTAAGTCCCGAAGAACCGAGGTCGCGAAGGACAAAGTTCTGAAGTCCCGAGGGTTGAAGTGCCGAAAGGCTGAAGATCCAAATTCATGAAGGGCTGAAGCGTTGAAAGGATGAAGGGTCAAAGTCTCGAAGGATGAAATCTTGAAGTGGACATGAGTCGTCCGATCTAAAGGATACTTCAGGAGCGTTCTCGATCTTTGATCTAGTATAGTGGAAGGATAGTGTAAGTGGAATAGTTGAATTCCTGAAATAAATTAGAGTCGTTCATCTCAACTCTTGATTAAGTCGTAATTGTTGATTTGTTCAAAACCTATGGACAAGCCAAGATCGTCCAACTAAAGGAAGAACGAATAATGACCGTCCGATCTACTTCGGATAAATATGCTTCAGAGATTTGAAAGATTACAGAGGCTAAAATTTGTGAAGGACAAAATCTTGAAATAATGACAGTCGTCCATCTCATCATGCGATTAAATCGTGACCATTGATTCTGATATGCGTACAAGCGCTCATTTGGCCTAGCATCTGGTCACCACCGTTAGTCGTATGGAATAGAGAAATAAGAGTAAAATGAAGCATATCTTAAATTGATAAGCCTGTGGTTCTACGCCTGTGATCATATGAAAATGGTTTGAAGGAAGCGCCTCATCCAGAATTAGTTCGATAGATATTTAACATCAGAACAATACAGAGAATCGATAAGAGATAAAATAAGATCTGTTGGTTAACAGAGAATGTAGCAGAAACATGAGAACAATATGATGAGTCGATCCATGTCTATGATCAACTCATGAAGACAAAAGAACCAACACACAGTCATGATTAAAAGAGATTTAATTCATAAACATTATGAATAAAGAATAAAAATAAAATGATATTAGTTAAGGATTAATATTATCATTTAAATAAAAAGGTACAATGGTTCAAAATTAAAAGATGCAATGATTCAAAATTCACACTAGTTGGAAGACTATATAAACAAGAAGGAATGGTGAGAAGAAATGTAGTTGAATTTGTTGAAGTATATATGTTTATATATAATGGATTGAATGAAGGTTCATTCTATCAGGTTGGTTCCTATTTACAAGTTGGGTCTTGTATGAGGATTGGATTTCTCACATCTCAGTTGGATCTGAGATCAACAAGCTGGGACTTGTTATGAGGGTTGGATTCCTCATTTCTCAGTTGAATATGAGAACTATAAGCTAGGTCTTGTAACAGAGAGTTGGGTCTCTCATAATTGTATGAAGATGAAATTCAAAGATTGATCTTATGTATTCATTCAATTTATTTAAATAAATAAAATATTTATTCTTTTATATATTGATTGAAGAAAATGAAATAAATATTTNCCCCCCCCCCCCGGCCCTCTCAGTGTCGAGTACCCATTTCAACAACTGGTATCAGAATGGATTCCTTCAACACAGTTTAATCATTGAAGGTAGATTCAGAAGAAATGGGTTGACAAATTGCTATCTCCACAAATGAATCTCTCTTATTTGATGGAACAGATTATTTATCATGGAGGGAAAATATGAAAAGATATATGAATTCAAGAGGATCTGGAGTTTGGGATTCGGTAGTAAGTAAGCCCTGACACTTAACTACTTCAAAGAGAAAATCCAAAACTACAAAGGAAGCAAAGAGAAACAATTTGGTAGCCTTAAAAGAAATTCAGGATGGATTGTCAGACCAAGTCAAAGAAAAGATGAAACACTACAAATGTGCTAAATAAGTATGGCTTCAACTAGAAAATTGTTATCAGAATGAAACCCAAGAAGAAGAGAAATCCTATCAAAGTGAGAAACAAAACTCAGATATAGAGGATTCCTATCAGAATAAAGAACAAAACTCAGAAGAAGAGAGTTCTTATCAAGATAATGAAGAAGATAAAGAAAAGGAAATTTGCAATCATATTGAAGAACATAATATAGAGAAAAAGATCTCTAATCAGAATGAAATACAAGATTTGATGCAAATATCAGTCAATAGTGAGGAAGATAACCTCATCAAGTAATTGAGCCATACCTCGGTAATCACTAAACAAAAATTACATAATCTTAAAACTGATGTTGCAGCTGCTATAGGAGAGATTCGTTTGGAACCAGGAAATTATATGCATATCAAAGTTCCCGTGGAAGTTCTTGATCATCTTGAGTACACAACTATGTGCACTCTAGAAGAGTTGGAAAAACTCCAACATAAATATATGATGCTACTACAACAGTTAGATCAATCTAACCATGAAGAGCATGAACAAAAGTTTCAGCTAGAAAACAAATAAAAAGAAGAGGAGATAGAAAAATTGAAGAATGAAATCAGTCAAGAAAAAGAAGAAAAGAAGGAAGATGATGAACTTATCAGAAACCTTGCAGATCTAAAACAACTAAGAGAAAGCAATATGAATCTGAAAACCCAACTTGAAGAAGCCAAAAGAAGAGAGGAGGTAGTAAGGAACCAGTTGAACAAAAGGGAAGAATTATTTCATAAGCTGGAAGTAGAAGTTGTGAATCTTAGAATGAAAGTTGAGAATTCAAACACTCAACTTGAGGAAATTAAATAAAGTGAAGAAGACCTAAAGATCCAGTTGACAAGGAAAGAAAATTCTTTCCACATGTTGGAATTGGAAATCATCAAATTCAAAAAGATAAATGAAAGTACTAATGCAGATCTAATGACTCAAGTTGAAGAAGCTAAGAAAAGGGAAGAAGCCCAGAAGATTCAAATAACTAAAAAGGAAGAATCATGCCAAATTTTTTAATTATAAGCCATCAAACTAAAAAGGATTCAGCTAGAATACGAGGAAGAAATAAAAAATTTGAAATCTAAAGTTTTTGGTCTAACAAAAGTTATGAAAGAATTGAATACATATGACAAAACTATTAAATGCAAAGAAGTCTTGGATGAGACAGAAGAAATTGTCATAAATATAAAGACTGAACTTGAACATGCTAAAGAAGTGGAAGAAGCCCTGAAGATTCAGTTGACTAAAAAGGAAGAATTATGTCACATGTTGAAGTTAGAAATAGTCAATCTCAAAAAGATGAATGAAAAGACAAATAAGATTGTCAATTTCCAGAATAGCTCAGCTATCCTAGATAAGATTTGGAAAATCAAAAAATCAGCTGATGACAAAACTAGTCTTGGATACAATAAGAAAGAAGACAATAACAAATGGAGCACCATTTACAAACCCGAGAAAGGATCATCCTTCTTAAAAGAAAAAAGTTCAAGTACAAAGAAATTACAAGTCATGAACTTTGTTAAGGAAGACAACTATAGAAGTAAAAAGGAAGAATAAAATCAAATGACAGATCCTTCAAGCCAAAATAAAATCAAGAATGGAATCAACTTCAATGGATATTTCTTTTCTTGTCATAGCTTTGGCCATAAAGCAATGGACTGCAAGAAATTAGAGAAAGGATATACAAGAAAATCCAAAAACTCAATTAGATGTTGGAGATGTAACTTTTTTGGGCACACAACAAACTTTTGTCATACAATAAGATGTTACAACTGTGATAGGTTTGGGCACAAATCCCAAAAATGCAAAAATACAAAAAGTCAATATTTGAATAAGTCATTCAAGTCAATGACAAATCTTAATAAAAGTTGGAAGAAGAAAGGAGATGACAAATATCCAAAAACACAATTAGAAAGAGAAGATCCAAAAAGCAAATTACCTCAAGGAAAGATATGGAGAAGAAAATATGAAGGAGAAAGCAAGAAATATGTTATTACACCTGAAAATGAAGAAATTAATAATAAGAACATGATGGTTAAAAGTCCTAATAAAGAATGTGAAATTCAATATGAGATAAATCAATATCAAGAAAAGGAAGTACCTATAGAAGAATATGGGATAATATCAAATTCTGATGATGTCGTAAGTTGTTAGCAAAAGAAAGAAAATACAAAAAGAAGTTTAAATTGGTTTTTACAAAATCAAAGGATTATGCCAAAGAGTTTTTAAATTAACATATGGAAAATCTTGACTATCTATAGATTAGTGATCAAAAGAAAAAATAAAGGTAGCAGAGAAGTTCAAGGAGTATCATTCAACAAAATTTGTATTCAAATCAATTGGTATAATTCCTCAATTGATATTCCTATGAAATATCAAAGATGACTAAGAAGCAGATCAAAAATATCAGTAAGATTCATACTCTTGTTCTATTTGACAAAGGAAAGTTAATAAAAACTCAGGATGAATATTTTTGGTTAATAGATAAGAAAGTAATTAGATTAAGTTTTGAAAAGAATTGATCACTACAAAATTTGACATGTAATGGTTTGAAGGAAGTGCCTCCGTAGAATTCGGTTTCTGTGAAAATAACAAATATTTGAGATCGAGTTTAACCAGATGAAATTGATCCAGATGTGATCAATTTACGAAAAGCCTTCACAGTAAAAATAATAATCAATGATTATGGTTAAGTTAAGCAAAGAGGTGTGATGGTTCAAAATCAAGGGACACAGTGTGTCACTCTCACACTGTTTCGAAGAATATATAAACAAGGAAGAGTGTTGAGAAAAAGTGTGTCTCTGCAGTCCGAATCAGAGAAGCAGAGAGAGATGCAATAAAGAATTGATATCAGAGGACTACTTATTTAAACACAAAAATCCCAATAAACTGAGATAAGAAGTTAGTAAATTAACAGGGGAAGAGATCTTGTCAGGAAGAGCTACCCCTTTAGAAACAAAGGGGGAGAGTTGTCAGAAGAAAAGAGAGAGAATATTGATAGGAGGAGTCATTCAATTATGGCAGGTAGAACATGATTCCAGGGGGAGTTACCCAAGTTGATATTCTGGTCAACAAAATGTAGAGACATATGTTGATTATAAGGGGAGCAACCCTTTGCCATTGATTTCAAAGGGGGAGAGTAACTTCATAGGAGAAGCATCATCACAGGGGGAGTTTGTGTATGAAGTTAGTGTGTTTCCCTTAATGACAAAGAGGGATATTGTTGGACATATTGTCATTGATATGTTGTCATTGACGTCAACAGTATAACAGTTAGCATAGAATGTCAAACAATATGCAAAGATCAAAGCTTAGGAGAGGAAGCATATTAGATCAGAGCATGCAGATATCCTTAGTTCAGTTGGAAACCAAGTATAAACCCAAAAACTCAGAAGAGATGACGCACAGGAGGCTAAGAATAAATGATGCACAGAGGCCGTTCATTATCATTACAGGACAAACCAGGACCGTCAGATCTGGGAGTTACAAGAGAAAGATTGTTGGAGGATTGGTCAATGACCAGATTAAGTCGTGATCGGCGGATGCACAAGTGCGTGGATCAACAGTCGTTGGATCCAAAGATAAGGTGCACGCACCTTAATCATTTGGAAGTGCTAACTTCTGACATCGCGAAATGTGAAATACTGATGAGATCTAGACCATTGGATCGAGAAAAGTTGTGGGCCGTCGATCAAACAAGAGCGGAGAATCAGAAATCGAGAAACGGAAGAAAGGAATTACTAACTTCCGACATCGCAAAATGCGAAGTCCCAATGATATCTGGACCATTGGATCGAGGAAATTTGTGGACCGTTGATCTGGCATGACGAAGTCTGAGTTCATGGAATTAATCTCGACTGTTGGATCACGAAGAGATTTGGACCGTTGGATCCGAAGGACACGTGGAAACAGATAAGCAGACTCGCAGAATCGTGAATCGAAAGAACTATGTCGAGCAGTGCATAGACATCTCAAAGGGAGAAATCGCGAAATGTGAAGTCCCGATGAGATCTAGGTCGTCAGATCACTGAAGGTTGTGGACTGTTGATCTGATACAGCAAAGTTCAGAGTTTTGCGAGTTGGGAGAATCGAGGAAACTCACAGCAAAACATCTGAAACCCAAAATCGTGAAGCACCTATTGTTTGGTGTATGGTCATAGCCCGAGGCCACATGTGAGACAAGCATAGGAAGAGGAGCTAGCACTCATTGCCTGGAATTCATGGATTCATGATTCGGATAAATTGAAAAGAGATAAGTTCGAAGTCGTGAAACACAAAATTGCGAAGCACTTAGGAGTTGAGCCCCAGGTCATAGCCCGAGGTCACATGTGAGACAGGTCTAAGAAAAAGGGATGAGAATTTGAATATCTGAATACTAGACAAACCGTTAGATCAAGGAGATCTACGTCAGTAGATGACGTCACTAAGGACATGTGGCAGACCACATCAGCAGAACACATCAGGAAGGACACATGGCACAATCAGATAATGATAAGTGTCAAGATGTAATCGGCAGTTCAGGTATGTATAAATCACGAATATGAGTGACACGTGGTAGCCACTTGGCCCGTGCCATGTCAACAAGTGATGTCAGCAAGATACATCACTCTGGGAGTTTCACCACCAGCTAATGACCTAAGTCTCAAAAGCCGAAGTCCCAAAGGATTGAATTCGCGAAGGACAAAGTTCTGAAGTCCCAAGGGATGAAGTTCCAAAAGGCCAAAGAGCTAAAGTCACAAAGGGATGAAATGCCGAAAGGATGAAGGTCCAAAGTTCCAAAGGATGAAATCCTGAAGTGGACATGAGTCATCCGATATAAAGGATACTCCGAGAGTGTTCTCGATCGTTGATCTAGTACATTGGAAGGATAGCGTAAGTGGAATAGTTGAAGTCTCGAAATAAATGAGAGTTGTTCATCTCAACTCTTGATTAAGTCATAATCGTTGATTTGTTCAAAACCTATGGACAAGCCAAGATCGTCCGACTAAAGGAAGAATGAATAATGAGCATCCGATCTACTTCAGATAAATATGCTTCAAAGATTTGAAAGATTACAGAGGTTGAAAGTCGTGAAGGATGAAATCTCGAAATAATGACAGTCATCCATCTCATCATGCAATTAAATCATGACCGTTGATTTTGATAAGCATACAAGTGCTCGTTTGGCCTAGTGTCTGGTCACCACCGTTAGTTGTATGGAATAGAGAAATAAGAGTAAAATGAGGCAGATCTTAAATTGATAAGCCCATGGTTCTACGCCTGCAATCATTTGAAAATGGTTTGAAGGAAGTGCCTCATCCGGACTTAGTTCGACAGAGATTTAACACCAGAACAATACAGAGATCAAATAAGATCTGTTGGTTAACAGAGAATGCAGCAGAAACATGATAACAATATGATGAGTCGATCCATGTCTTTGATCAACTCATGAAGACAAAAGAACCAACACACAGTCATGATTAAAAGAGAGTTAATTCATAAACATTATGAATAAAGAATAAAAATAAAATGATATTAGTTAAGGATTAATATTATCATTTAAATGAAAAGGTACAATGGTTAAAAATCAAAAGGCGCAATGATTCAAAATTCACACCAGTTGGAAGACTATATAAACAAGAAGGAATGGTGAGAAGAAATGTAGTTGAATTTGTTGAAGTATATATATTTATATATAATGGATTGAATGAAGGTTCATTCTATCAGGTTGGTGCCTGTTTACAAGATGGGTCTTGTATGAGGATTGGATTACTCACATCTCAGTTGGATCAGAGATCAACAAGCTGGGACTTGTTATGAGGGTTGGATTCCTCATTTCTCAGTTAGATCTGAGAACTACAAGCTGGGTCTTGTAACAAAGAGTTGGGTCTCTCATAATTGTATGAATATGAAATTCAAAGATTGATCTTGTGTATTCATTCAAGTTATTTAAATAAATAAAATATTTATTTTTTTATATATTGATTGAAGAAAATGAAATAAATATTTGTTGTTCAGTTAATTTATGAAAAGCATAAAATTGTCCAAAGTTTAGTGACACTGGTTCACCCCCCTCTCAATGTCGAGTACCCATTTCAACAATCCCTAGCGTTGATTGGGAGGTACCGGTGAGGTCTTAGCGGTTACCAAGGAGGAGCTGGACAGAGCGCAAGCGCGGGTTTAAAATTTGCAGTTGTAAAATTAGTTAGAATTTGCACATAGATTTAGATGTTGATGAATTTGTAATGGATTCTGGAACTGTAGTGGGTGAATTTACTTGGTAGTTGATCTGAAATGAAGAAGGCTAGTGTGCCTAAATTTGCATGCAATATTGTCTCTGTGCTTTAAGTCTTTTCTTGAGAATTAATTCCATTTTGAAACGTCTGCCCTTTTTGTGTGGTCGAACCTCGCATTCTTTCATTTTTGAAAATGATCTGGTACCTAGCGGAAATTAAAAAAAAAAAATCCTTAAGTTAGAGTTTCTTCAATTGTTTCTGAGCCATCTCCAGTTGGGTAAAGGCATCACTCCCAACCCTTAGACAGACTGGAAGCTGGAATTCTGAAGGCAGAGGTGTTTAAATGAATTCTTAGGTCAACAAATGCACTCCCTCTCTGGCTGGGCGAATTGGGAGTAGGACCTTCGAATTTTCTACTTAACTCAAACCCAATCAACTTATCTTGATGCGATCTGGGGAATTTTTTACCTTAATCCAACGTTGGGAACAAAAATGAAAAGATATCACCTTCCTGGGTGAATGTACCTTCCTCTGAGTTTTAGGTCTGGTTTCATTATCTCTCTGCGTTTTTGTTGGACCGTTTTAGTGAGATCTTTTCCTACTCAGATTCTTCCCACCGTTCTCTGCTTATACATCAATCCCCTTCAACCTGAGGCTCCACACCTCCTCCCATTGCCTATCCTGATGAGCATCAAGATGCTCAGCACTTTTAATGTTGTTATTTTTCTCAAGCACCACGATTTGGGTCCTATGTTCTCACTGTCTTTTATAGCTTATGCACCATGAATGCTTTGTGATGGTGGGTGTCGGTACACAACCTTCCGTTCTAAAAAATCACCCAGCACAAAAATGTTTCACTCTGCATTCTTTTTAATCCTCCTCAGTGTTAAACTCTTATTTTTGGAAGGCGCTAAGAGATTTCATTTTGATCCTAACAACACTGCCTTTAAGATATTCGAATTATGAATTTCGGATTTAGTAGAGATTCAATAGTGAACACGCCCCACAGGGATATTTTTATACTCTACTAACTTTAACTATGTGAATCTATGGCCTCATGGACTCATCTTCCATCCTTAACAACGAACTGGTGGTGTCCATTAACTCAGAGATTAAGTTTAATTTCTTTGCGTTTTACCCACTCAAACTTACATTGGCGTGCAGATTACTAAGCACGGTCCTCCAATTACGCTCGCCCCTCCCACTTTTTCTCCACACTCAGACAGATATAAATGCACCCAGAACCTCGTGTGCAGTCTTCATTGACTTCCATTTTTACCCTCAGACTTTTAATTATCTTGCTAGTGTTTTACCCACGGATATGTGCATTTCAATTTATCCAAAAAAAAATCAAATGTCTTGTGATATTATGAGATTAATAGACACATTGAATTTATGGAGATGGGGAATATTAATAATGTTGATGTTAATTTATGCTACCTAACACAGACACTCTGGAAACGTAACTACCCTTTAAACGATCTATCGGTGACAGTTGTCTTCGCCAATAAATTTCAATTTTCCCTTTAGTTGATTTTTCCATACTAGAATTTTTATTCAAAATTAAACACCTTATCATAAATAATATATGCCTTACCTCAGAATTTGAATTCGTTTGTATTTTAAGTTCATCTAGTTTAAAATTATACTTCAGTTCAAAATTACCTTTTAAAATTATTTTTAGATTAAAATTTTACCTATAAACCATACCTTATTTTAGTTGTGTAATATTGGCTTGGAAGTAGTGAATGGAATTAAACAACCCGTCTCTTCCTTATCTAATTTTGTTGTTAATATTATGGTTATAGGAATATCACACTCAGAACTAATTCATGTTAATATGTTTATTATTATGAAATAAATATTTCTCCTATGAATGATCAACTATATGCTCCTAAATTTTACTTCCACCATCACTTGTTGAAAGGGATATAGTATCTTTGGTACACATAAATGAATAATAATTTTATTGCCAATTAGAGCTTGCTAGTGGAAAAACACAGTGACAACTTAGTAGTGATAGGATCTTGGAAAAAAAACTAGGATAATGAAGCGATTGAAAAGACATTGTTGATTAGAATAAGATTATGTTTTAGTTGATTATTGATTAGAATGTTAGTGCTCAATTCCATCATGGAAAATAGGACATGTTGAGTTTAGACTTTTCACGCACCAATTTATATGTATTACATGACGGTTTATGGGGTTGACTTCTTGCGCTTATGGATTTTTACGATGGTTAGATCTTAGACATTTGTGCAATTATAAAGTAACCAATGTAATTACCTTGCGTTGATGAATAGCTTGATTGATATTAGAATGCTTCGTTGATTCCATATAGTGTATGATAGTTAAGGGTTTATGGACTTCTTGCGCAATGGGTTTTATGTCATGTATGATGGTGTAGAATTGTTTATCTTGTGCTTGGATGATGATGATGAATAAGTGTTAGGATTGCTTGCGCCTTGGACTAATCTAAGGCATAAATTGTTTACGCCTTAGTTATCTAGTATGCTTGTCACAATGTGATTGTATGATTCTTGGTGAATGTTTAATTGCACGCATTGATTCATCATGCGAATTATGTAAATCCAGAAATTAGATCATGTTCTTAACTTGGTTATGATGTTGATTATTGTAATTGATGATTGATTTAATCGCGCTCCTGGAAGTTAAGTAGATTTGGTTTGCGCCTTAAAAATTAAATAAGTAGATTATTGCACCTCGCCTTATGTCGTTGCTAGATGGATTTAGTATTTAAGTTCTCTTGTGCCACGGAATTTTATGTTACATGTGTTATTTTTCTTTAATGATATTGTGTCATGGTGATATTTGATGAAGTTATTTAGCTTAGCTGACTTGGACTTGATTGTGTCGGGTGGGATGTAGACACCTCCTTGTTCCTCAGAACAGTTTCTAGACTTGAGAACTTGAATGGTTAAAATCAATTGGAACCTGGGCTTGAGCATTGCTTATGTGTCATGGAGGTCCTAACCTTGCAGGGTAGGTTGGGCGGGTAGTATGTTATGTGTTTCTTGTGATTATCTTGTGATCCTTATGATTCATTATGGTATCATATATTTTATTAGTGATATCGGATGATGGTCCTTATGTGATGTGTTGAATGTTTAAGAATTGTACTGTTATGTGTCGTTAATAATGGTAGAATGAAATGATGTTGGGTTGTTGTTAATTAATATGCTAATACATTGATGTGCATGTCATGGTTCATGATGACGAGGTGTTAGCAATGTGTCATATTGGATTATTAATGAATTATTATTGTTTCGTCAAATTATGTGATTGATGTGTCGATGATGTTGACTGTTTGTTATGATGTTTTAATTTTCCTAACACATCTTTAAAAAGAAAAAAAAAATGACTTATTGTACATCGCTTAGTTGTCGTAACGACGAGGTCATTACATGGAGTCAACAATGTTGGTAGAGCACATGGACTCATGCTTTCTCTTACCAATCCTTTCTTTATGAGTTATGTCACTTGTCGGTTGAGCTCTACATGTTGTGTAGGACTCATCCTATAGGTTTCTTGATTAGGTAAAGATGATCCCAGGATCATATCAATGTGATGTTGAATATCCCTCTTTGGTGGAAGAGCATCGGGTAGTTCATTAGGGATAACATCAACATATTCTTCTAGTAACTTGGTCACTTCAGTAGGAATTGTTATGTCTTCCAGAGCTCCTTTTTGCACAATTAACGCATAGTATAATCCTGTTTATTTTGTTTCCTTAACAAACTCTCTTTCTGACAACATATTCTCAATTTTTCCCTCATCCTCAAGGGGAAATAAGAGGACTTTCGATCCATCCTTCCAAAAGGTGTAGGTATTCTTTCCTCCATCATGCATGAATTTTCTGTCATATTGCAAAGGCCTCCCCAATAACAGATGGAATGCATCCACCGGAATGACATCACACCATACTTCATCTTTATAATTCTTACCAATGGAAACTTTATCAAACATCTTTTATTAATGGTGAATTCATTACCCTTTTTGAACCATGCAATTCAGTAAGGATGGGGATGTGTTTCACAGCGTAATTTCAACTTATCTACCATCTCTTTGGAAACCATATTCTCACAACTTCCACTATCAATAATAACTTGACATACATTTCCCCCAGAAGTGCATCTAGTTCGAAAAATATTTGTTCGAAGCCAAGAATATTCATTTTCTCTACCCTGACTTTGCTCTTTTTCAGGAATCACCATTCACCTCTGTATCATGAGACTCTCCCACATATCAGGTGGGACTTCAGATTCAACTTCTTCTTCATTCTCAGCTTGGACCAAGTTCAAACTAGGTTGTGTCCTTGCTTTGACTCTTGTATGTTATATCTTGGGCATTCAAATGCTCGATAACCCTCTACACCACACCTAAAACACACATACGGTCCTCCTCTGCCACCACCGTAACCTCTACCCCTCTGAAATCCTCTTCCTCGTGGTTGATTCAGATAATGTTATCGAGTATCTTCTTCTTTCTCAGCTCCTTGGGATGATTCTCCTCTGTCATAGTTAAAACCACCCCATGAGGCAGATGATGTACCCCTCCTTGCTCCTCTATTCCTTTGAGAAAATTGTCAGTTTAGCTTTTCCTCGACCTTTAAGGCTAATTGATATGCCTCTTCCACTCTACGAACTCTATGCATGCTTAGTTCATCTTGAATAGAAAATTTTAAACAACTCACATACCTTATAGCCAATTGCTCACCAGTTTCCTGGTGATCCACGCGAATGGGCAACTGATAAAAATCATTTGTGAGTTCCTCCAGGGTGGAAAAGTTCTGCTTCAAGTTCTGAAATCTACGAAAAAGGGTCTAGGAATATTCTAGAGGAAAAAATATTTCTTGCAATTTTTTTTTCCATCTTGCTCCATGACTTAATTTTTTCTTTTCCTTTTCTTACTTTGTCTTTCTACACATGATCCTACCAGATCATGGTGTGACCCTTCAGCTTGGTGTATGTAAATTTCACCTTCTTTTCCTCTGGAATAGTCTTCCATTAAAAAAAATTATCCATGGCATTCAACCAATCTATTAACTCCTCTGGTTTAAGATTCCTTGCATATTCTGAAACTTCCATCTTGATCCTATCATTTCTCCCTTCTAGAGCCCTAAGCATCCTTTCTTCAAAAGACATGCGCTCTAATTGTTCTTCTTCATGTTCTATATGTTGATCTACATTTTCTTGGTCTATCTCCTCATCAAACACTTCTCTTTGTATTCTTCTCTGACTAGCCAGCATGCTTGTAATATATGCTACTTGCCTTCGGAGGTTTTTCATATCTCTGCACATCTGAGAAAGAATTTTGTCATGAGCAATCATTTATTCAATTGCAGTAAGGCCTCATAGTTAGTACCAATCCAAGGTTTTTCCTTTTATGCATCTTCTCTAAATAATTGTATGAAGAGTTGCTAGCATACCAATAGGATTTTCTATACATGGATGAATTTATTCAATCAAAATGATTAGGGTGTTGATACAATTGAGATGTAAATGGTGAAGCATCTAGTGTTGGTTGAAAAAAAGGTGTATGGTTTGGTTACTATGAATATATAGTAGAATAATATTCTAAAGAGTCACAATCAAGGGTCAGTCCTTGAAAGTTAGTGGTAGAAATATGACACATTTGGTAATGAAGATCTATCTTGACTTTCCTTGATTCAATCATAATCCTTCAGTTTCCATGTAGTTCACTTGGATGCTAAGAGATATAAGAACCCGATAAAACTCAATAGAGATTAAACTCCTCACTAGCCCCTAGATTCTAAAGATTAATCTAGAGATACTTGTGGTATGCAAGGGGATTGAGTTTCACATTTTTTGAATAATAACTAAAGAGACACTAATAATTATAAGGGATATAATCTCCTTTGATTTGAGGATGCTCAACACTTGGTATAAGGCCAAGTCTTATGCTTGATTGTTTGTGAATTCACCTAAACCCCAAGCGTAGTTTAGTTCACATTTTCCATCGGGGTTGAGGACAACCCCCTACACCTACCACCCCAATTGTACCAACAAAATTAAGGCCTCATTCTAGCACCCTTACTGTGGCATCATCCAAAGTTTTTCTTCAAAGATTCATCATGCTGATTTTATGTGGATTTTATTAAACTTCGAGCTTGGATTTTGTTTATTTAAAAGATTTTTGAACTTCTTGTTTTGCCTGTCCATGGTATCAACCAATGTTTTGTTCATTCTCCAAGTAGAGGAAGATTCCACTCCCAGATCCATATATCCTCACATACATAACCTAGAAGCTTTATATGAAGTTTAAACTACAAACCAGAGACCCTTGATCACTCTTATCATCTGTTTGATTGATGCTTTAGCCAAATTTAAGCTCAATTATCCAAATACGCATTTGTTTTCCATAGAATGAAGGTGTTGTTTAATGAAAAAAAAAAAGATGAAATGTCATCATTATCTTTGCACTCTCTTAAAAATGTCATATTAACAATGTTATGGGCCTTTTTAATTTGCAACTTCTCAAACATATTAATGTCATTTAATGTTTCCCTTTTGTGGAGGGTGATTATTTCATTGTTCATGTTTATGCAGTGTTATATTTTCCTTGAATTTAGTCATGCACAAATATGAATAAAGAGATGAGTTTGTGAAACATGGATGGCCTAAAAAAGAGGTTTCACCTTTGTGTATATGCTCTTAGTTGAGGCTATGTGGAAAAGAAGAAATTGCATTAACCGAGTTTCCTCTATGAAACATTAGTATTTTTTCCTTCTTACCATACATTTTACTAGAAGATATAATGACACATATTTGCAACTAGATTCAACTGAAAATTCGAAAATGAAAGTTAAGATCTAAATACAGACCTAAAGGGAAAAAACCTAAGTCAAATTAAATAACATAACATTAAATTTTAAATGAAAACAATTATATAGTAGTATTGTATTTTGGTAGCATTTTCCTCATTAAAAAGTAGCAATTGTTGTTTTAAGTATTTTTTTAAGAGAAAAAACACACATTTATATCTAAAAAGAAATATACAAATGCCCATAAAATGTATGAAGTGTTTTAAAAAATATTGAACGTTTTTCAAAAAAAAAAGTAAATAGGCTTTTTAAAATTCTTAGTTTTAAAGTTACAAAGTAAATCCGTGGCATTATGATCTATTGTTTCTATAATAACAAGTATGCATCACATAAAAAATACATGTCGAGTTAAATAACAAAGTAAGTAATATGAAACTTAATGTAACATCCAGTTCTACTGAGCACATTTACATTGACTTATTCTTTGATGACACTTGCGAGTAAGTGATCCGGTTATGATACATTATGATTATGTTTTGCTTATGAGTTATGTAATGATGTCATTGTGAATATATGTTAATTTCTAGATGTATATATGTATCGACATGTATTGTTAATGAGTTTCCCTGAGTGTGAAATATACATGATAGGTTGATGATGTTAGTGGCATCAATGAACTTCCTTGGAATCTGGATTGAGTCAGGGAGTGGATTTTTATTTGGTTGGAGTATTTGATTTACCCGCATGTGATTAAGATGATGATTTCAGTATGGATGTTATGTATATCGATTATTGACAATGTTCTTGTCACTGGATGCAGGCTTGGAGACGCTTGTTAATCCAACTCACCCAAGGAGTAAAGGGGTCATGCATAGAAACTAGACATTTGAGGGGGAGGTGTGGCAACATCTCTGTCACAGCCTACTAGAACTCTCGCTGTGACCTAAATTGTAGGTTAACGATTACCTAGTTCAAGAGGTCCACAATGTCATGAGTGTAATTTTTAAACCCGTGAAGTAAAGCAATGCATATAGATTCTTATGCTAAACAGAATTTAATCAATGGATCATACATAGAGTACATAGATATTTATACAGGAAACCCTCAACTGGGGAAAACCTTTCTTATATTCATTATATCTAATTTCACCATTCACTATACAATATATACAATGTTTTTAGGTATTTCGTAGATACCAAAACCCTAATCCCTTAATCCGGGATTAATTTAGTAAACCACGTAGCCAAGGGGGGCCATACCTGGCCCCCCCTGGGACCCTTCTAGGAAGTGCCCGGTGCACAAGAAACAGAGAGAAATACTAAGAGGGATCGTTAGACGTAGTTGTCGAATCTGACGCGCCCACGCACACACACATGCAAAGAATATAACACATACCCAACATTCTCCCACTTGTTGTTTTCTTTGCATCTAGAGGTCCACAAGATTATATAGTCAACAATCCAGGGTAGCAATGCCCATTGTTACTCTACACCAGGAGAACTTTTCTGTGCTCACAGGCTTTGTCAATAAATCTGCAACATTGTTCAAAGTGTCAACCTTTTCTAGCAACACCTTCTTTTCCTCAACCATGTCTCTCACAAAGTGATATTGAACATCAATATGCTCTGTCTTCGAATGATAAGCTGGGTTATTTTCCAGGAAGATTGCACTCTGACTGTCACAATATAATATCATTGCTTGTTGTACCAACCCAATACCTGAACACAATCTCTGTAACCATACTGCTTCCTTGCTTGCATGAGTGGTTGCCATGTATTCAGCTTATGTAGTTGAGAGTGCCACTACAGCATGTCTTTTGCTCATCCAACTGATTGCTCCTCCAAATAGGTTAAATACATACCCACTTGTAGATCTTTTGTGATCCAAATCTCTAGCTCGGTTTGCATCAACAAAACCATGTATGTTCACCACTCTGTCCAATCCTAGTCTTCCTTGGTAGCACAGTCCATAATTGGTAGTGCCACACAAATACCTGAAGACCCTCTTTACTGTTGTCCAATGCTCCTTCTCTAGTTTTGACATATACCTGCTCAAAACTCCCACTGCATGTGCAATGTCCGGTCTAGTACAGACCATTGCATACATCAAACTGCCAACTGGACTGGCATACGAAACATGGGACATGTCCTCTTCTTCTTCTTGTGTCTTGGGACACTGATATGCAGATAACTTTACACCTATAGGAACATGAAACTTGACCGTTTTAATTCCATGCATATTAAACCTCTGCAATATTGTCTCAACATATTTTCTCTGATTCAACCAGAGTTTCCTATTTGCATGATCTCTTTTAATTTCCATTCCCAGAATGAATTTAGCAGCACTGAGATCCTTCATGTCAAATTTGGAGGATAGCTGTGATTTCACCTCCTTGATAACATCCATGTTATTTCCTACTAACAACATGTCATCAACATACAACACTACATAAATGAATTGATTACCAACCTGCTTGGACTATACACAGTGATCAACCCTGCTTCTCACAAATCCCAATCCAAGGATGTATGTGTCAAATTTTTGGTACCACATCCTAGGTGATTGCTTTAGATCATATAGTGACTTCTTTAGCTTACAGACCACCTCTTTCTTTCCCTTCACTACAAAGCCTTCTGGCTACTTCATGTAGATTTCTTCTTCCAGATCCCCATGTAGGAAAGTTGTCTTCACATCCATCTGTTCCACTTCAAGATCAAAAGCAACAAAAATAGATAAAAGAAATCTAAAAGAAGTTAACTTAGCAATAGGAGAAAAAATCTCACCAAAGTCAATTCCCTCTACCTGGGAATAACCTTTTTCTATTAACCGAGCTTTGTATTTCTCCACTTTTCCTGTTGCATTAAACTTCTTCTTAAACAACCATTTTCTACCAACAGATTTTTTTCCAGCTGGAAACTCAACTATATCCCATGCCTCATTCTTATCCAAGGCATCCATTTCTTCAACCATGGCCTTTTTCCAGAGTTTACTATCCTCTGAATTCATTGCTTCCCTGACAGTTTTGGGATCATTATCAGTAATAGATAAAGAAAAATTGGAACGGAAATTAGGTGGACTATACCTTTCTGGTTGCCTTCTTTCTCTCACTGATCTCCTCAATACTGGGGTATGAGGTTCTTCTTCTTCTACTGCTGCTTCATCTTCTTCATATGATTCTAATTTTGCATCATCCAACTCTAGCTCTGTTTTCTCAGGTTCGTCTTGCCTTGGTAGGAATTCTTGTTTGGACACATCTTTTACCTCTCTAAAAACAACATCTCGACTATAAACAATCTTCTTAGTTTCTAGGTTCCAAAGATTATAACCTTTCACACCATATTTATAACCAATAAAGATACACTTTTCATCTTTTTTATCCATCTTACTCCTATTTTCCTTTGGAAAATGTACATAAGCATCACAATCAAACACTCTAGGATGTTGAAGAGAGGGTTTCTTTTTAGTCCATACCTCGTGTGGAGTTTTATCATCCAACATTGATGAAGGTGATCGATTGACCAGATAACATGTTGTACCCACTTCCTCTACCCATAATTCTTGTCATAACTCGGCACCCCTGAGCATGCTCCTTTCTTTTTCCATAAGTGCCATGTTCATCCTTTCTGCAACTCCATTCTGTTGAGGAGTGTATGGGGTAGTCTTCTACCTTTCTATGCCACACTTCTTACAGAATTCTTCGAATTCATTTCTGCAGACTTCTTCACCATTATCTGTTCTCAATACCTTTATTTTCTTCTCTATCTGATTTTCTACCAGAGCCTTAAACTCTTTAAATTTATCAAATACCTCAGATTTCTTTCTAATAAAATAAATCCATGTGTACCTTGAGAAATCATCCATGAATGAAACATAATACATAGGATTACCTAGTGATGGAATAGGCACAGGCCCAAATACATCACTGTGTATCAATTCTAAGATCACCTTTGCTCTTGTAGCACCAGATGGGAATCTTACTCGATTTTGTTTACCATATATGAAATGTTCATAGAAATCAAAATCTAGAGTGTAATTAGACATACCTTCAACCATGCCTTTACCGTGTAGTGTTCAAAGGCCCTTTTCTCCAATATGCCCCAGTCTTTGATGCCATAGCATGGTCTTCTATTCAGGGAAAATATTGGTCTTGTCTTCTTTATTTGTCTACTCAAGGACAACAAAACTGTTACACCCATTAGTATAAGTTCTTCCCAACAACTTGTACAGAGTTCCACACCAAACTCCCCTCATCAACACCATTTCTCATCGTACCATATTGCAAGTGCCCTTTCCCATTACAGTATCCACTCCTGCATCATCCAACTTGCTTACAAATATTAGGCTCCTGGCTAGTTTTGGAATGTGTAGAACCCTAGGGAGAGTTCTAATCCTTCCATGTTTTAGCAGCAACTTAACCCTTCCATGTTCCATGATTTTTGTTTCCGAGTTGTCTCCTAGGAATACATCACCATCATCATATTTTTCATATTCATAGAACCACTCCCAATGAGGAGTCATATGGTATGACGCACCTGAGTCGATCAACCATACATCATGGTCTGCATGTGTACCTATAGATTCCAAGTAAACATCACCTCCTTCGTCAGTGGAGGTTTTTGCCTCTGTGGAAGAGGTACTATCAGATCCATTTGGTTTTTCAACCTTCTTAGACTCGCAATCTTTCTTATAATGCCCTATTTTACCACACTTCCAGCATTTCCTCAAAGATTTTCCTGGGGACCTAGATCTACCTGTAGATTTAGATCTCCCCTCTGAATGCTTACCAGGATTCATGTCTTGGGTACGACCTCTTACAAATAAATCATTTGTACTATGACTATCCATTCTTTTTCACCTCATCTCTTCAGATAAAAAGGATGAAACCACATCCTCATACTTCAATGTAGATTGAGTCGTACTAGAAATTGCTACAACCGGATTATCCCAAGAGTCTGGCAAAGAACATAACAAAGTAATACACTTATCTTCTTCTACAATCATAATATTAATAGAGACAAGTTGACTTACCAGAGTATTAAAGGCATTTAGATGTTCTGTCACGGAATATCCATCTTCCATCCTCAGATGATACAACTTCTTTTGAAGAAACAACTTGTTTACCAGGGACTTTGATTGATACAAATTCCCTAACTTATTCCATAGGTCCTTGGCTATAGATTCTCCCGAGACATTCAACAACACCGAATCTGCCAGGCAGAGTCGAATATTACTCCTTGCTCTTATGTCCAACTTCTCCCAATCTTCCTTTGACATACCAGTAGGTGGTGTACTAGTAGACTGTGTACCAGTCGTCTGTGTGCCAATAGGCTATGTACCAGTAGGCTGTGTACTAGGATCCACAACGATCCATTTTTCTTTGTCTACAAGAAGGTCCTCCATCTTCAGCTTCCATAGCTCAAAGTTTTTACCATTGAACTTCTCTATCTCGATTCTAGAATAGCTCGTCATTCCTCTTTCTACACTCGAATAACCACTGCAAAAGCTCCCACTAAACCTAGGTTTATCACAGACCCAAGATAAACTTGATCTATCAAGACCGAGCCAAACCCTCAACAACAAAGGCATCCCTCTAAAGCCAAAAACGATCTATGATACCACATGTAATTTTTAAACCTATGAAGTAAAGCAATTCATATAGATTCTTAAGCAAAACATAATTTAATCAATGGCTCATACACAGAGTACACAGAGATTTATACCAGAAACCTTCAACCGAGGAAAACCTTTCTTATATTCATTATATCGAATTTCACCATTCACTATACAATATATACAATTTTTTAAGGTATTTCGTAGATACCAAAACCCTAATTCCTTAATCTGGGATTAATTTAGTAAACCGCGTAGCCAGGGGGGACCCCCCTAGGAAGCATCCGATGCACATGACATAAAGAGTACTACTAAGAGGTATCATCAAATGCAGTTGTCAAATATGACGCACTCACACACACACATGAAAATAATATAACACATACCCAACAATGAGGGCAGACTGAGGCAGTCACTCACGAGGAAATATAAGGGGCACACAATAAGGAAAAATCCTTATTCCTTAAAAGCCCTTAGTCTCTCACAAGGTCGACCAAGTGGAGTGTTGACTCCAAGGTCTGAAAAACATCCAAAAATAGTCAAAGGTGAGTGGCACCATTAGAGCATGGCAGTGCGTCTTGAAGGGCATGTCGTGTAATAAAATTGTGAGTCAATAAAAATCTAGATGGCCTAGAAAACAAAATAAAAATTTCGAGACCTTGTTAGAATATAATGGTTAATTAATCATTAAATTATAAGCTATGAAATCTAAACTAAGAAGTCTAAGCCTAAGCCTAAGTCTAAGTCTAAATAAATGAATAAATAAAACATTAAATAAGTTAAGAAAAATGAGATAATCAAACTCTAGGAAAAAAGGGAATAAAAAAATTTAAAGGTTGAGTAAAATGCACATGTGTGCATGAAAATAATAAAATGGATTTATAAATAAATGGAAATTAAAACATGAGAGAGTAGGGTGTCCACATAGAGTAGCACCTTGAATCAATCTACCACTAATCCTAACTAAAAGAAGACTCCTAATCCAACTCAAACTAAGATCTAGTTAGGGGACACTCAAAAAATGAGAAATTGGGGAACTAAGGAACACTAAGAGCAAAAATAAGAACACATTGGGTAATGTGAGGAAAAAAGTTTTTTTAAATAAAATAAAAAGAGAAATTACATGTGCAACCTTGGGAGAGTGTGACACATGTATTGGGTGAATAATCCTTTAATTTAATTATTAAAAATGAATTAGTTGTGCATGAGAACAAGTGTCATTGAGAAATTTTCTATAAAAGAAATGGAGAAGAGGGGAAAAGGATCTCACCTTTGTTAGTATTGTTATGCTACCAAAATTTTCTTGACTAAGTTTTACTTGTGAGAGTTGGGTTCCAAAACTTGAAAGGAGTGGAAGCTCTTCCTTGCGAGCAAGTTTTCGGGTGCTATTGTTTCTGGTTTCTTGTGTCTGACCTCTTTGTGGCTCGAGGGGATAAGGAGGAAGAAGAGTAACCCTATCATTGGCTGGGAGATAACGATGAATATGTTCGATTGGCAAGCTATAGGATGTGGTGTAAACATTAAGATGGAGATCGACAGTACATTCAACACTCACGCTTTTACGGTATTTAATGTTATTATCAATTGTTACAGAACTCTCATTGTAAAATTTGTTTCAAATTGTTATAAAAGATCTGGTAAAATGATCTCGAAATTATTGGATGTGCAATAGTATTGGATCCATTAAGATCCATGTTTCCATAAGAATGTTGTATCATGCAAGTAATTTTGGTACATATTTTAAACAGCTTTCTTTTTCTTTACCATTAGCGGTACTGAAATTTAATTTTATTATCAATCAATTATCGAGTGCGTTATTCGAGTTAATAGTTGGGTTTAGATAGGTAAAATTTAGGAAATCACTCATCTCTGTAGATTTGAAATTAAAAAAATAAAAACTAGACCCCAACTTCATGGAATTTGAACTCACTTTGCTCATGAAAAATTGCGCAGACCATCAAGCTTTTAAAGAAGAAGACTGGTCCTGTAATTCTAAAATATTTGTTTTTACGAATCTATTTTTAAGTTTAAAAGATTCAATTAGTAGAATTTTGAAGAGATTTCTTAAATTTTAATTATAAATATAAGAAATATGGATAGCCATGGGATTCGCTCAATGTTCTAATGAATGAATAGCAGTTTGGTGGTGAAAGGATGAACTGTATAGTGTTAGTTTAGGAAATACATCAGAGATCCATCATCGAGACTCGAACTCACAACACCTGTTAGCACATGTCAAAGTGGCGATGATTGTCTACCACCACTATTATATTTCCCATTTCATCAAAATTAGGAGTAGAACTACCTCCCATCTTTGATACTTCAACTATCACCACGTTGTCGCCACCCTCAGTACTTGTGAAGCGTTGTTGTTACAGGGCTATGCTAGTGGCTACGCCTGTTACGAGGGAAAAACTCTCTATGGCTAAGGTAAACCACAACAGTCAGGTATGACTGCAGAAGTCGACTCAATTCCAACATATGCTATATAAATCAATGTGCAAGTGAGATAAGAAAGAGGCCTACCTCATCCAAACGTTTGATGATGTCCATTATTGAGTACTTTGACCCAAAGCTTTATACCTGCAACAAGTTCTCAACAAACAAGAAAAGCAAGCATATAGTGATAATACAAAAGGTTAGCACATTAGATAGCACAATCCAATAATAAACATAACAAACATGCCCATGGATAATAATCATATACTTTCACAATATCAATAGGACGGGAAAAGAGTATTTCTATTAATAAATGATCATCAGAAGTGAAAATATTACAGACTTTCGTGTTGGCATGGTTTGGAACCAAGAAACTAAGTTCCTTCTAGTTGGGCCTCCACCACTTCAATCCTCTACCAAAGGCAAGCTCATAGAAAGTAGACACTGAGGTTCTCCAACAATAAGGGAAGAGCTCAGGGGCTGAACACTGTGTTCAGATTTAAAGGACAAAGGGATGGAGACTCAATATGAAGTAGTAATTTCTCCATAGTAACTTTGCTCTCAAAGTTGAATGCTTTCTCCTCTTTTCCATAGCTCAGAATTAGCTCATTTATAGCCTTCAAATGGAACTGAAGGGCCAAGTCAGAACGTTTCAAGTATATGGAAGGCCAAGGATTAGAGATCTCCTGTCATGACATGGAAACCCGACTCCATTTTAGTATTTTCTAGCACAAATCCCGATGTATGAGGGTTCTAGTGGAGCAGCCTAGGTATATGCATGTTGTATAGTAGGCAAGGTTCGTACATGTGGAAAAATATGTATTTTTAGCTCTAGATTCATCAAAAGGGATGCTAAGTCTGCATAGGAAAATGGAAAAAGGCCTTATGTGCAAGATTGCATAAGGTGAGGAAAATCTTGCTATAATAGATGCCCCCTAATGTGTGAGATCAGAGGAGTATCTGCGATGGCTGAAATATATTATAAACAACCCAAAAATGGAGTGACGGGGACCCAACTGGAAAGACTAGTTTCTCATTACATTTTGCACTGACTTTACATACATGGCTGCCAATAGAATAGACTACATATTTGATGCAGGAGCATCACCTTCAAAGTCAAATACACAAGCGTGGAGGCAGGGATATGACATCTCAGCATTTAATTCTGAAGTAAATTGAGTTGTTGAGATATTTTGAAGACAACATTTTTTTTAATGTAACTTGTTTGTAAAGTCTTATACGACTATAAGGGGTTACAGATATAGACTGTCGGCTCTTATCTAGCAATAATTGATAGTTATTGTAATAGGACAAAGTAGGTAACCACTAAGAGTTTGATAGGATAGGTTGCAGACAGGACGAAGAGAGCTCATGGAGCCAGTCCTTAGATAGTTTGTTGATGCATTGTAATAGGAAATAGAGCATAGAGATCAGTAGAACATAATAGAGTAGAACAAATATGCAGTATAGAACTGCAATATATGTAATTTGTTTCATGAATGAATAGAACAGACATAATTGTCCCAAATCTTGGATTGTGTTCATTTTAATGTGTGGTTGAATGAATGTTACATTATGTGTATGTGGTTTCATTCATTTCATTCATGTATGATAGTTCAGGGAGCTGATCGTATGAGTTTGTGAAGAATATGGATAAGTTTCAATTGCTTCTCTTCTGAAACTCATATGCAAGGTGTGCATCTCATACACAAGGAATGCATCGACAGAGTCTCGGATTGACTCAAAGGAGTCCAGAGAGAGAACAGAGGAAACTTAGACCAGGTGCAAGGAGTGCACAATGTCAAGGAGCGAACAAGCGTCAAAGAACCATAACAGAGGACTGCCAGGAGGGCAAGAAGAATTTATTTCCAAGAAATCCTTCGGATTTGAGTTTGACGAAATCCTCGAACGCAAGGAGTGTGTGGGAAATCAAAATCCTTTAAGGATCAAGCTCAGAAGGGATAACACTTTTCAGAAGTGTCGACGAGATCCAAGAGTTAGACTCATAGGAGGAGCAAAGGTCAAGACCTTTGAAGACTGAGAAATCTTCTAAGTTAAAAGAGATCAGAAGCTCAAGAGGTGGAGTGAAAGTGGCCATTGGATCAGAGTGAAAAGGATCAACTGCCATCTGAACAAAGCAAGGTGCATGAGCCTTAGTTCCTTGCACACGTAGGAGAGAGAACTTACCAAAGTTTCGAAGTCCCAAAGTAGTTTGGGACTGTCCATCATCGAGGAAGAAAGGTGGCGCGAGATCCACAGCTCCGAAAGTTTGTGGACGGGGAGGAGGTGAAATAGTCGAAATAGGATCATGACCGTTGATCACCAGGAGATATGTGTCAGCATATTAGCGGCTTCAGGGAAACCTATTCGATAGTTTTCCAGTTGAGATTTGAAACTCCTGAGGTGTGAAGAGTCTAAGGGCCGAAGTGAATCTGGATCGTTAGATCCAGGGGGACACATGTCAACGGGTCGAGAGATCTAGAGGAAGGCGAAGGTGAAATTTTGAAACACCCGAAGGCCAAATAGTCGAAGAGTTGAGAGTCGTCGATCTACGAGGGGACACTTGTCACCATATTGCGAGCTTCAGGGAAAATTACATTGGGGTTTCAGTTGAGAGTTGAGACTGTCAAACCCCAAAGAATCGAAGAAATTCATAGCCACTAGATTAAGGGAGACGGGGCATGAATCTATGCACTCTAGGTAAATACCCGAAGCAATTCTCGATCATTAGATTCAAGTGGACACGTGATAGAAATCCGCATAGTTCGAGGGGAGTGAAAGTTGAGAGTTGAGAACTTCGAAGTCTGGAGACACGAAGGGATCACAGTCATTGATCCAAGGGAGACACGCGTTAGTGTATTATAACCTTTGGATAAAATCCATTAGAGAAAAAGTTGAAGTTTGAGAATTCCGAAGTCCGGAATGCCAAAATTATCAGCACCGTCGATTGAAGAGGATGCTTGGCAAAAGATCTGGTATTGCGGGAGAAGACAGGGTTTGAGAGTTGAAACTCCTGAAACCTGAATCACGAAATAAATCTTATCCGTATACTTGGAAAGGACATATCTAAACCGTCAGTTCATAAGTACCGTCAATATCGGGAGATTGATGGTCCCGCAACATTGCGAGGACAGAAGGTGCTCGAGTTTTAAAAATTTGAGGGTAGGCCGCAATCGAAACCATGGTTTTTGCAAAAGAACACATGGAGGCTCGAGGTGAATTGTAGGCTGAAAAGTAGTTTGATTCCAACCCACTCTCGAACACGCCTGCAATCACATGGTCACATGAGGTCATCGCCCAAGGTCACATCCAGGAGGGCCTTACGAGAAAAGGAGCTAGATCCCAAACCTCTAATATTTCGCAAGGGAGAAGGGAAGGTCGCGAGTACCAAAAGACCTGCACCAGAGAGCCAAAAGGGCTTGTATTTAGATACAGAAGGAGACCATTAAGGTTCCAGAGGGTCATTTGACCCAAGAATCAGAGATCCTTGACCGAGAGGTCGTGTATCCCTACAGGGGAGTAGGGAGGGGCTGCATCAGGTGGTATCAGAGATGATATTGAGCTTGTTTGTAGACAACAGACAAAGGAAAAAGGAGGTAAATTGGTATCAATTGTGGTATCAAGAAAAGTTGATTTCTGTTTATAAGCACTATAAAGTGACGCAGTGGAATCATGCCACCCAGAAGGCATAGAGAGAACCCATAAATGGAAGAAGAAATGAGGTGACTCAAAATGAGACTGGATGCCATGGAAACAACACAGAGGAGAGCACCAGACATTGGAGATATCAATGAATATGAGAGCGAAGAGATAGAGGTCGAAGACAATGTAGCATAGGATGTTGCACAAGATCGCTTATTAAAAGTTGTTTCAAGAATAGGAGCCAGAGAAAAGATAGAGGTACTAATGTATGAAGGCAATTTAGAAGTTGAAGAATTGTTAGATTGGGTACGTAATATGGACAAGTAATTCGATTACGAAGACATTGAAGAAGACAAGATGGTGAAGCATGTAGTGACAAGACTGAAAGGTCGTGAAGTGCTATGGTGGGATGAACTGCAAGACGAACGTAGGAGAAATGGTAAGGAGAAAACTAAAAGATGGGACTGAACATCAAGGTTGGACAAAAAGAGAATGACGATGAAAAAACAGCCAGATATATCGATGGGCTGAGATATGAAATACAAGAGGAGATCAGCATGATGTCTGTTAGTAAATTCAAGGATGCTTATCAAGCAGCCTTGAAAGATGAAGAAAAATTGGCCAGGAAACAAAGCCAATGAAACAGAGGAGGAAATTCAAGCAAAGGTAAGGGAACCAGCAGAGAAAAGTTCCAAAAACCGAAGCATGAAGCTAGAAAACATCATAGTCACCCTGAGAAAGGTGGAATTTCTAAGGAAGGACAACATGGAGGATGAATCTCTTTTTCCAGAGGAAGAGGAAGAGCCAGAGGAGGCGAAGTTAGATGTTATGCCTGTGGAAAACTAGGGCACAAGTCTTGGGAATGTCCCAAGAGAAAGAGAGAAGGAGGAGGAAAATCACACATTGTTGAAGCACATAAGCATGTGGAAGCAGAAGCAGTAGAAGGAGGAAAGAACCTCATGATAAGGAAAATTATTCTTAAACCAGAGAAAGAACCAGAGGAACCAGTTCAATGAACAAGTCTGTTCAAAACTGCTTGCAAGATGAAAGAAAAATTTTGCAACATGATCATAGACAGTGGGAGCACTGACAATATAGTATCCACAAAGATGGTGGAGAAGCTGGAGTTGAAGACAACTGCACATCCAAACACATACAAGGTATCATGGTTGCAGAAAGGACATCAAGTAATGGTAAGTCAACAATGTCAAGTTGAATTTAAAATAGGAGGTTATAGGGATGAAATATTATGTGATGTAATTCCTATGGATGTCTGTCATATTTTATTGGGGAGACCATGGCAGTTTGACAGAAAAGTCATTCATGATGGAAGAAGGAATACCTATAGCCTAGAAAAGAATGGTAGAACACATATGTTGTTGCCAATAGAAAACAAAGAGAAAAAGAGGCAAGCTAGTTCAAGTATACTTCTCATGAGTGGGAAGGAACTCTTGAATGAAGTCAAGAAGGAGAGAGAAATATAGTTTGTTGTAGTGAGGAAGCCTATAGTTATCTTTACAAATAATTTTGTGGAATATTTGCTTGAAGAAATCCAGGAACTGTTAGAAAACTTTGCTGACATGGTAGTGTATGAGTTACCACTCTCATTGCCACCCATTAGGAGTATAAGCCATCATATTGACCATATTCTAGGAGCTAGTTTACCAAACAAAGCAGTTTATAGGTTGACACCTAGAGAGAATGAGGAAGTCAAAAATCAAGTCCATGAGTTATTGGATAAAGGTTGAGTCAGGGAAAGTCTAAGCCCATGTGCAGTGCCAACTATGTTAAGTCCGAAGAAAGATGGAGGATGGAGAATGTGTACAGAGTCCAAAGCCATCAACAAGATCACTATTAGGTACAGATTTCCTTTACCAAGGATGGATGATTTGATAGATTGTTTGAGTGGAGCAAGCTATTTTTCCAATATAGACTTGAAGAGTGGATATCATATATCATCAAATAAGGATGAGAGAGGGAGATGAATGGAAAACAACGTTCAAGATAAATGAAGGATTGTTTGAATGGTTGGTCATGCCATTTAGTCTGACAAATGCACCAAGCACATTTATGAGATAAATGAATGAAGTATTGAAAGACTTCATAGGAAAATTTGTCATAGTATATCTAGATGACATACTAATCTTTAGTAAGACAGAGGGAGAACATTTAAGACATCTAACATCAGTGATGGAAAAGTTGCAGCAAGAAAAATTGTTGATAAATCTGAAGAAAAGCTCTTTTATGAAGAAGGAACTCATATACTTGGGTTTTGTGATCTCTTCAAATGAATTGAATATGGATCCAGAAAAGGTAAGAGAAATCAAATAATGGCCATCACCAGGAAGCATATTTGAGGTAAGAAGTTTTCATGGGTTAGAAAGTTTTTATAGAAAGTTTATCAGAAATTTCAGTGTTATATGTACGCCCATGATGGACACTGTGAATAAGAAACACAAGTCCTTTATTTGGATAGAGGAAGCTGAAAAAAGTTTCAAGGTGTTGAAGGAGAAGATCACAGAACAACCAATTTTGGTCTTACCAGATTTTGGAAAAACATTTCAAGTGAGATGTGATACAAGTTGATTAGCTATTGGGGCAGTCTTGAGTCAGGATAATAGGCTAGTTGCTTATTTGAGTGAGAAGATGAATGACATGAAGAAAAAGTATTCCACATATGACAAAGCATTTTATGTAGTGATTCAATCTTTGAAGAAATGGAGACACTATCTCATACCTAAAGAATTTGTCGTGTATAGTGATAACCAAGGTTTTAAGTTTATTACTAGGTAAGAAAAGTTGAATCAGAGACATGCTAAATGGGTAGAATTTATGTAGAATTTTACTTTTGTTATTAAACATATTGCTGGAACTGCTAAAAAAGTTGCAGATTCTTTGAGCGGGAGGATTTTAATTGTACAATAATTCCAAGTGGAGACCTTAGGGTTTGAACACCTCAAGAAGATGTATAGAGAAGATGGAGACTTCAAGGAAGCTTATGCGGCATGCAAGAATCCTTTGTTGGGTGATAGAAGCCCATGGACAAAATATTTGATCCAAGATGGATTATTGTTCAAAGGAAGCCAACTATGCATACCAAGATTCTCAATGAGAGATAACCTGCTGAAAGAGAAACACAGTGGAGGTTTAGATGGACATTTTGGTCATGATAAGACATTTGCACAACTGAGTAATTCATATTAATTTCCGAGCATGAGGGCAGAGGTGAAAACGTTTGTAAACAAATGTAGAATTTGTCAGTATGTAACAAGAAGACAACGGAACACTGGTTTGCATCAACCATTACCAATTCCAGAAAGGTCGTGGGATGCAATTAGTATGGATTTTTTTGGGGATTGCCTAGAACTCAGAAAGGGAGCGATTCCATATTTTTTGTGGTGGAAATATTTTTAAAAATGGCACATTTCCTACCATACCAGAAGACAAACGATTCTACACACATAGCTAATTTGTTTTTCAGAGAAGTGGTGAGACTACATGGATTGCCTAGGAGCATAGTCTCAGACAGGGACACCAAATTTGTAGGACACTTTTGGAGGACTCTATGGAAGAGGTTGGGGACAAACTTGTCCTTTATTTCATCATTTCACCCTCATACAGATGGACATGTTGAAGTAGTAAACAAAATTCTGGGAAACTTGTTAAGAAGTTTAGTCACTGAGCAAGGTCGTCAATGGGATCAGATTCTGGCACAAGCAGAATTTGCATTCAACAATTTAGTGAACAGGAGAACAAGGAAAAATCCATTTAAAATTGTGTATGGTATATAGCTAAGAGGGATTACAGAGTTGAGAGAACTGAATCAAGAAGAGTTCATAAGTGCTGGAGCAGAGGATTTTGCAACAGAAATGTAGAAACTCCATGATAGAGTCAGAGAACAACTACAAATATAAGAACAAAGTTGACCAAAAGAGGAGAGAGGTTAAATTCGAGGTTGGAGATGAAGTCTTAGCTCATTTGAGAAAAGAGAGGTTCCCAAGGGGAACATATAAAAATTTGAAGATGAAGAATATAGGACCATGTAGGATTCTCAGAAAATTCGCAGCCAATGCTTATGAAATTGAGTTGCCAGACAATGTTGGGATATCATCGATATTCAATGTTGAGGACCTGTATCCTTACAAGAGAGATGAGGTAGGAGAATCAGATGATCAGAAATAATTTCAGTGGGAAGAACAATTGCCCACAACAGAAAAACCTCAAATGGAGAAAATCATTGGACAAAGAGATAGAAAGAAGATCAGGAGGAAGACATATCATGAATACTTAATGAAGTGGAAAGACCATCCAGTGGAAGATTCAAGTTGGGTCACAGAAACTGATATTTTGAAGCATGGAAAAACAGTACAGGAGCTCATGGACAGGAGTCCATGAAAATTTTAACCAGAGGAGTATGATGCAGGACCATTGCCTTCAAATTCAAATATGCAGGCATGGAGGCAGGGATATGACATCTCAGCATTTAATTCTGAAATAAATCGAGTTGTTGAGATATTTTGGAGACAACATTTTCTTTAATATCACTTGTTTGTAAAGTCTTATATGACTGTAAGGGGTTACAGATATAGAGTGTCGGCTCTTATCTCGCAATAACTGATAGTTATTGTAATAGGACAAAGTAGGTAACCGCTAAGAGTTTTATAGGATAGGTTGTAGACAGGATGAAGAGAGTTCATGGAGCCATTCCTTAGATAGTTTGTTGATACATTGTAATAGGAGATAGAGCATAGAGATCACTAGAACAAAATAGAGTAGAAGAAAGACGTAGTATAGAACTGCAATATATGTAATTTGTTTCATGAATGAATAGAACTGACAAAATTGTACCAAATCTTGGATTGTGTTCATTTTAATGTGTGATTGAATGAATGTTACATTTTTTGTATGTGGTTTCGTTCATTTCATTCATGTATGATAGTTCAGGGAGCTGATCATATGAGTTTTTGATGAAACTGGATAAGTTTCAATTGATTGTCTTCTAAAACTCATATGCAAGGTGTGCATCTTGTACGCAAGGAGTGCATCAACAGAGTCTTGGATTGACTCAGAGGATTTCAGAGAGAGAGCAGAGGAAACTTAGACTAGGTACAAGGAGTGCATAGTGTCAAGGAGCGACCAAGTGTCGAAGAACCAAAATAGAGGAACGCCGGGAGGGTGAGAAGAATTTATTTCCAAGAAATCCTTCGAATATGATTTTGATGAAATCCCCAAACAAAAGGAGTGTGTGGGAAATCAAAATCCTTTAAGGATCCAGCTCAGAACGGATAGCACTTTTCAGAAGTGTCGATGAGATCCAAGAGTCAGACTAGTAGGAGGAGCAAAGGTCGAGACCTTTGAAGACTGAGAAATCTTCTAAGTCAGAAGAGATCAAAAGATCATGAGGAGGAGAGACAGTGGCTATTGGATCACAGTGCAAAGGATCAACAGTCATATGAGCAAAGAAAGTTGCACGAGCCTTAGTGCCTTGCACACGCAGGAGAGAGAACTTACCAAAGTTCTGAAGTCTTGAAGTAGTTTGGGACTGTCCATCATCGAGGAAGACAGGTGGTAGAGATCCAAAGCTCCGGAAGTTTGTGGATGGGGAGGCGGTGAAATAGTCGAAGTATGATCCTGACCATTGATTTCTAGGAGATACATGTCAGCAGATCACCGGCTTTGGGGAAACCTATTCGAGAGTTTTCTAGTTGAGATTTGAAACTCCCGAAGCGTGAAGAGCCAAAGGGCCAAAGCGAATCTGGATTATTAGATCCAGGGGGAACACATGTCGGTGGGCCAGGAGATCCAGAGGAAGGTGAAGATGAAATGTTGAAACACCCAAAGACCGAATATTCGACGAGCCAAGATTCATCGATTTGTGAGGGGACACTTGTCACCAGATCACGAGCTCCGAGGAAAATTACATTGGGGTTTCAGTTGAGAGTTGAGACTATCAAACCCTGAAGACTCGAAGAAATTCATAGCCACTAGATTAAGGGAGACATGGAATGAATCCGTGCACTCCTGGTAAATACCCGAAGCAATCCTCGATCGTTAGATTCAAGTGGACACATGACAAAAAAATGCATACTTTGATGGGAGTGAAAGTTGAGAGTTGAGAACTCTGAAGTCCAGAGATGGGAAGGGATCGCAGTCGTTGATCCGAGGGAGACACGCATCAGTGGATTATAGCCTTCGGATAAAATCCATTGGAGAAAAATTTGAAGTTTGATAATTCCGAAGTCCACAATCCCAAAAATGATCAGCGCCGTCAATTGAAGAGGACACGTGGTAGAAGATCTGTCACTGTGGGAGAATACAAGGTTTTAGAGTTGAAACTCCTGAAACCCGAATTACGAAATAAATCTGATCCATAGATTTGGAAAGCATAGATCTAAACCATCATTTCAGAAGTACCATCAAGATCGGGAGATCAACGGACCTGCAACATTGCGGGGACAGAAGGTGCTTGAGCTTTAAAAATTCGAGGGTGGGCCACAATCGAAACCACAGTTTTTGCAAAAGGAAACGTTGAGGCTTGGGGTGAATTGCAGGCCAAAAAGTAGTTTGATTCCAAACCACTCTTGGCCACGCCCACAATCACGTGGTCACGTGAGGTCATCACCCAAGGTCACATCAAGGAGGGGCTTATGAGAAAAGGATATAGTGCCCAAACCACTGAGATTTCGCAAGGGCGGATGGGAAGGTCATGGGTACCAAAGACCTACACCAGAAAGCCAAAAGGGCCTATGTTTAGATAGAGAACTAGACCATTAAGGTTTCAGAGGGTCGTTTGACCCAAGAATCAAAGATCCTTGACCAGGAGGTCGTGTAGCCCTACAGGGGATTAGGGGGGGGGCTACATCAAGATCCATGTAAAAAATATACCAAACAAGTGTCTGTGGCCATGAATAGGCAAATACAAATGTGGTTACATGCCAAAAGCTTTCATGGTCATGAACAAGGCCTAATAGAACTAGTCTCAAAACCAATCTAAAGATATTTGTATACAATGGAGTACAATATGATCTCCCATGATCACTAAATTCATATAGGTACTAGTCCAATGAAAAGGAAGAAACAACTAAGGAAAGTTGCGGCCACATAGTGATGTCTTCAAGTCTTCTACACTATCCGCCAAAGGTGCAAGTCTACATCATGTGAATAAAGGAGTTGAGGTCGAACACAATGAGACATCGTTTGATTACCACTCATTGAGGTATACCATTAACAAAGGCGAGACAACCTACCAATAATGAAAGTAGGTATCAAGGCATCGAATACATTCCTACAAGTGTGAATAAAGGAGTCGATGTCGAACACCTGAGGAATCCATTGATCAGGAGACATTGATGTATTCCCATCTGTCAATGGCGAGAGAGGTTGCCACTAATGATTGCAAGCCTCAAGGTACTCATCAAACTCTAGGTCCCATATCCAGAATAAATGAGTTGAAGTCGATGGAAAGAGACCCGCTGAAAGGAGAGCATTAAGGTATCTCTCATCAGTCAGCACGAGAAACAAAGTAAGAGCTTCATAATTTGGTGGAAATCAGACGAAGAACATGTTCATGAACCAACGACCCTGTGTGTATTTCGTGTGTGCCAAGTGAAAGCGGTACACGAAAAGACCCTTTGAATAGCAGCCAATGATGAAAACTGCTGACAAACGCAAGGAAACTACCAATAAGGCTAATGGCATCCAAGACACTACATGAATACCAAAGTGTGAATAGATGTCTTGTCGTCGAACACAAGGGAAACCACCCAGTCAACAACCAATGATGGAATGTCAACTACTGGGTTCAAGGTTACCTACCAATGATGAAAGTAGGGCCAGGGTGCATGATAGGACCACAATATCATTTGACTCTGAGACAAACTGAGGGTATGGCCGACATGCAAAGTCAAGAGTTATGAGGAGTGGCCGACACAGGTTGATAGACTTCCTTTGAACAAGAGCATGAGATATATGGTAGACTCCATAAGCATAAACTCAATGATGAAACCATGAGATGTAGGAGGCATCAATAATGTTCTCCATAGGGATTGGAAGAGTAACCAGTCGGTAGAGAATACTTTGTAATGAGATCAGCTTCCTAAGGCCATGCTAAACCCAAAATTATGGTGACAAATGGACTCAATAACTTTGTTCTTTGTTCAAAGGCGACACAACTGCTACCAATATAAGATAATACTCCCTTCCCTCCTGTCTTTTTTTGTTTTTTCATAACAAATGAATGCTATGATACAGAGGAGGAAACGAGTGTCACAAGTAATCAAAACTAGTTCCAACAGTGGAACGTACCTATGCTTAATGCAAGGAAATGCATGTGGGAGATGGACACTTGGGGTGATGTTCTGTCCTAGATATAGGGTGTCAAATTGCAAAGGATATAAACAAGTCTCTGCTTGGTTGAGGATGCAAAAACTGTTGAGGAAACCGATTTATAACACAAAGTGAGAACCAGCTAAAGGCTCAATACTGCAAACAAGGGCATGATATGCAATCACAAATTGATGCCAAAAAATATCCTTTTTTATATCTTTTAGTCTACTTGGTGTGAAAAAGGGGTAAACTTGTGCCAAATAGACGTCCTTTCTAGTCCAATTTACGAGTGTGAAAGAGACTAGTTCACTCGGCAATCTTTTCTCTTTTTCAAAACGAGTTGGAAAAGAGATTAAATTAAACTCGGTTTGGGAGTCCTAGGGGTATAAGGCCGCATGTTTATGAATGAGAAATGAGGCTCAACATAAATTCATGTATCAACTATAAGGGACTCTTGGTTCTAAGTAAAAAATCTCGGCATGGGCACCAAATGACAAAGAGGATCTAACTAGGACACCCATGTTTAGTAAGTCTCTACCACTTGCTAACGACACTACTTATAGTAGATGGAAGGTTCTATGTCACAAAAAATGGGTTCGTACCTAGGGCATAAAAAGAGGTAGTCGAAGGATGATGCAAAAATGCATGATGGAGTGGATACCTATCCTATATGCTAGGTCATGAAAATACCCGCCCTGTGGTGACAAACAACCAACAAAATGTTGAAATCCGCAAGAAATCTGGGTCAAAACTACAAAAACTAACTCAATCCACCTTTGTATTAGTCCGTTAGGTGAAAAAATGGTGTGAAACTATAGAAAGTGGGTAAAAATAGTTTATAAATAGTGATAAAATAAAAAATTACTATACCATTTTGATTTTTACCCAAATAGTGCAAATTGGACCAAAATACTTCCAAGATTCAAACGACGATTGCGGGAGTGTCAGGCAACGAAAACTCACATTGTCTGGATCGGGTAACTCTACTTCTCATCCTCTTCTACATTTTTTAATTAGGTTCCAAATTTTTAGTTTTTAAGGGCGCAAAATGTGAATTTCGGTGTACGTGGTCTGGCTTTAATCAGGAGGCGTATACAATGAGGTATACGCCCTTGTGTAAACTACATGGTGTGTATATCAAGCCCTACATGCGACTGTAAGTAGAGTAGGCCACGTAGGCATGCAAACAAAGAATTTTAAGGATTCTAACTCAAATTTTGATTTGTCCTTGGCAGGATGGTTCTTGAATGGAGAGAAAGAGAGCACGAGGAGGTCGATGTTGTTGTGGATCGAGATTTGGGGGATCAAATGGCTTTAAAAAGATGTCTTGTATAAGTTTTGGGCTCTCAAAGGAATGAGGGCCCAAGTAAGGTTGTTGGAGATGCTAGTGGGTTAATGGGACCCTGATAGTGAAAGTTGTATCCTCGATGGACTACCATTGAAGATCGAAGTAGAGGATATCTACTTCTTGATTTGTCTATCACGTCGAGGAGAGGTTGTAAACCTCAAATCATGCGGAGCAGGGAGTGGGATGAAAATTGAGGAGTACATTGATGCCCACTGTGTAGCAGGGACTCCCAAGGTGGGAAGTCAACTCCCTATCCGGGCAATAAATAACCTCAGCCTGAAGATCATCGTGCCTGTATTGACCAGGATCACAGGTTCAGCCTCGTTGCACCAAGCATCGAGACCACTCATGTTCTATGCAATACAGTGTATGAGACCCACAGTATATGACTTGTGTACCTCACTACTGACCAATATGAAAGGTCAGTTGACAAATTGCAAACAGGGGAGTAAGAGAAATTTTGGGTTTTCCTCTATCCTATGCAGTTTCTTTTTCGAGCGGGTTCCAGGTCTAGGACCTAGAGTTGAGATTCTTCCGAAAGGACCTCACAATCTAGCCATGGCATGATGGACCGAGGTAATGAGATGGCAGGGGGGAGGTAGGGTGCCAACACCCTACAATGAGGATTTCTTCTACTAGTGGTAGTGACAAGTCATCACTCTGGATGACTATCCCTATGCAGGGATCGACTTCAGAGGAGATCCAGACATGCCACTTCCACTAGGGATCGCCTACGGTGACATAGGTAAAATGTTTTTAAATATTTCATTTTTTGTATTTTTGTATTATATGACAAAACTATTTTTGGATGGTGCTTAAGTATTAACTAGACACTTTTGTAATGCAGACGTGGGTCCGCGATGACCGGATGGGTTTCCTCGACATCGATGGAGGAACCAGGGAGACGAGGTGGTGGGAGGAGAAGCTGAGAGAGTCCTACAAAATGTTCAAGGAAACCTATCTCGTTTGACTCAGAGGATTCCTATGGTTAAGTTAGAGGATCTACCTGAAGCTATGCAGCGACAGATGGCTGGTGTACCTAGAGCATGGGTACGACTCTTTCGGCGTCTCGCAAACGCTGTGGTTTTCTACCTTGACACACATTTGGGGCCACAGGTGTAGATGTCGTGGGATATTGTATTACCGACTGTATATGTGTATTGAGGGTTTTAGCCCCAATTTTGTACTTGTAAACACCATATTTTTTGAAATATATAAAAATGGATCTTTGGCTTTATTTATTCTTTACAATTTGTACATTGATGTGATGGTTTTCTTTGCTTTAGTAATGTGACAAATGCCAATCTAAAATGTAATTAGCATAGGCATCAGATACATGATTAGAACTCTTAGGAATGTGATAATATGTAATAAAATCAAACTGTCGTTCTAAAATATGTACCCGTAGGAATCGTCGGAGTAAGGTAGGATCACGCACGCGGTAACTGTCATTCAACTGACATACTACTAACTAGGAATCTAGGAGAACCTTTAAAGAGTGAATACCATGTGAGATAGCGTCACACAAAAGTTCTATGATGACACTATATTCGGCCACATTATTTGTGGATGTCCCTAGGCATACTCCACCTGAAGACACCAGTAGACCCTCAGGTGAGTAAACCACCCAAGTGGTGGAAGCCAAGTTCCGTGTATGACGACTAGCTCCATCTGCGAATCCTAGATAGACCGAAGACTTTGTTGACATCTGCCAACCAAGGGAAAACTTGATAAGAAAGCTGAAGACAAAACGAAAAGGGAAAAGATATATATACACTAAATTACATTAGTATACAAAGATTTTTTCCCAAGCCTAGGGCTCAAGCGTAATATCTTTTCAAGTAGAGCCCATTTCTGGGCTCGGCTAACATAGTCCCTTCATAATATTCCAATTCATAGGCTCATTTTTCTAGAAAATGTCACATGATATAAGGATCGTGCCACATGGGTTTAAACTTGCCTGCCCCCAGCGGTTCTTTGACTTGATCATACAAGAGGACCAAGTCACCCTCAGTGTACAACCAAGGACAGACAGACTTATCGTACTGGACCTTGACACATTTTTTGTTCATGTCAATAGTCGTAAAGGCATCCCAACGCTGCTCGTCAAGACTCTCTAGGTGTACAAGGCATCGCTCTAGATTTGAAGTGTCAGGTAGGAGCGCGACTGCCAACTTAAGAGAAGGGATTTCACATTCAATAGGAAGAATTGACTCCACACCATGTACTAACTGGAAAGGGGAAAATCCGGTGGCAGTCTTAACTGAGGTTTGGTATTCCCAAAGTGCGAGATATAGCATGATGTGCCAATCGGACTTACTATGACTGGCAGTTTTTTGCAAAATGGTCTTGAGAGACTTGTTGATGGCCTCTACTTGCCCATTTTCCTTTGGGTAATAAGGAGAAGAATGACCATGTATAAACCCCATCTTAGATGCTAGTTCTTTCATCATCTTGTTCTGAAAGTGACTACCATGATCAGTGAAAATCTCACTCGGGATACCGAACTAGGCGATAATTTGGTTGAATACGAAGAAGGTTGCAGTTTTCCCATCAAATTTCACAGTAGGCATGGCCTCGACCCACTTAGTAAAGTATTCGACGACCACGATAATGTGTTGATTCCCCCAAGCCGAAGTTGGGTTGCAATATATGAAGTCCACCCCCCACTTGGTGAAGGGACTGACAGTAATGACTGGGTGAAGAGGGGATGGATGCGAGCACATTTTTTGAGTGAACACCTGACAGGGGTGACACTTTTTAACCAATTCAATAAAATCTTTAAAGATAGTAGGAAAATAACTGGCTCACAATATTTTTTGGGTTGTCACAAGCCCAGATAGGTGACCACCACAAGCCCCTTTGTGGAAATCGTTTAGGACTGACTCGGCCTCTTCATGAGTTAAACAATGATGCAAGATATTATCTATTCCTCGGTGATACAAAGTGTCACCGATGATAGTATACTTCTTAGCTTGGTATCTAATACACCGTCGGTCATCTCATGAGAGATGCTGAGCGAACTTCAAGGTTTGAAGATAGAGAATAATGTCTCCATACCAGAGGTCAGACGATGAGACAAAGAAAATGTGTTCGTCCGCAAACGAATCAACATGGATAACATCCTCATCTAATCGTGGAAAATTAGATATTAACTCCGTGAAGACTAGTTATTTCTTGGACTTTGCCGAAGAGAAGTTGAGATCAAACTCTTCTAAAATGACAATCCATTTATTATATTTCCCCCCTATGATACGCCTGGTAAGGATGTATTGAAACGGATTGACATCGACAACCACGGTAGTCTTGCAAAGCAATATATAGTGATGTAAACGTTGGACTGTGTGAATGACAACCAAATATATCTTTTCAATGTGAGAGTAATTAAGCTTAGGACCGATTAAGTTTCAACTAAGATAGTAGATGACATGCTCATGGAGCTCATCATCCTCCTGAATTAGAACCATACCAATCGTCTCCTCAGATGTGGCGATATAAAGCAAGTAATCTCTAGTGTAATTAGGAGACTTCAACAGAGGGGCCAATACCAAGGCTTTTTTTAAAGCATTGAAAGACTCCTGGGCTCGCTCATTCCAAATAAAAGGGGTGTCTTTCTTCAAGAGATGCATGAAACCCTTAGTGATATTGGCATAATTCACTATAAACTGACGTATAAAGCTAGCCTTCCCCTGTAAACCCTGAAGTTGTTTAATCATGCGTGGGGGAGGCAATTGAAGTATTGCCTCAACCTTTAGTGGATCTACCATGATCCCAGTCTTGGAAACTAGAAATCCCAAAAGATGACTAGACTTAACGCAAAACATGCACTTGTGAGGATTCAATCGGATTCTATAGTAAAGGCATATTTCAAAAACAAGTCGAAGGTGGGTAACATGATCCACTCTCTTGTGAGAGTGAGCAGCAAGATCATCAATGTAAGCTTCGCCTATGTGTTTAAGATCGTGAAAAGCGAAATTCATGGCATGTTGGAAGGTTGCTCTGGTGTTTTTAAGGCCAAAAGGCATTTTTCGGTATGCAAAAGTAGCCCAAGGAAAAATAAATTTCGTCTTGTGTTAGTCCTCAGGTTTGATTTGGATTTGGTTATACCCTGAAAATCCATCCATAAAAGAAAATATCTCACTTCTCACACACTCGTCGAGAATCTGATCGATGAAAGGTGTGGGGAAGTTATGTTTAGGACAAGCCTTATTCAGGTTGCAAAATTACATACATACACGGATAGTTCCTTGATTTTTATTCACACGAACGGGGTTGGATACCCATTCAGTCAAGGGAACTGGGTAGATGAAGCCAGCATTAAGTAGCTTCTCCACCTCTACCTTAATAGCAGGGGCCTTCTGGGGATTCACATCTCTAAGACGTTGTCGAACATGTTTAGCATCTGGATAAGTTCTAATCTCATGTTCGACAATATGCGGGTCGATCCTTGGCATCTCTTCATATGACCAAGAAAATACATCTCAAAATTCTTTGAAGAGTTTGGCGTAGATCAAAATTTCTTCTAGTGAACAATACGCACCTATATTTACATTCTCAATCTTGCCAGGGGTACGAGAGATATCGATCATGATGGTAGGATAAATACTCGCCATGTTTCCTTCAGCATAAATGTCTTACGTATCAAGTGGAACTACGGCGTGACCAACTATCTCACTCAAAGTAGACCGAAAGACATCTTGTTCGATTCTTTCAATATATGGGAGAAAATAAGAGCGATGATGCATATCATCCCAAGGTCTATCAGAACCATTCATGGATTCAAGGATGGATTCATCTGAAGGCAAAGTATCATCTAGGTAATCATGTGAACGAGACAACAAAGTGGCCCATACAGGCCTAAGAACGAGATCCTCCTCGTCCGTCGGTGAGGTAACAAGATCGGGATCGGCAGAAGAGTCAAGAACAACTTGATACACAATCTTTGTTGTCGATAGTGGCATGGCCATGTCAGCATGAAACTGACCTTCACACAATGAAGTCAGGGAAGGTAGGGTCCACAGATCACTAAAATAGAAAGTGTGGAAAGGAATGGACCTCCCTGTCGAAGCAAGCCTACTAGACATGGTGTAAACGTGGTGAATCGGTGTCGAGAAGTTGAAAGTACCCATAAAGGAAGAATACATTCCGACACTGATATTCTCAATTGCTGGCTGAGAATTGTTGATCATAGGGATGGACAGTCCAAAAGATGCATTAGGACTAGAGTACACAAAGGATAACTGGTCGATCGTCATGATCTTCCCTTGATGAGGAAAGCAAAGCATATGGAAGATGGACGATATGACAATGACCATAGCATAGGTCCAATTACATCCTAGTAACAAGTTATAATCAAGAGGTGCATCAACTACCTCTACCTCCACCTCTACCGTCTTCCCACCTAACTGGACCAGAAAGGTAGGGAGAATACCATGAGGGTGGAAGGAATGACCGTTGAAAGCAGTCAACATGTTCGATGACTTGGAAAGAGTCAAAGAATCGAGAGATTTCCAATAGACCAGAGACATCACGCAAGTGGCAGCACCTTCATCAACATCTTCACATTTGATGGTATACTTTGAGTACTCCACGTGAATTTGGAAATCCACATGGTAAGGCAAGCGAGGCTTCACATCCGTGACATCAAAATTGATAACTTTTGAGCCATGGGGTTCTAGAGCTCCTAAAGAAGAGAGTAAGGCATTCCTCTGTGAAGGACATGTCTAGAGTACCTCCAAAGCCGACATTGCACAAGGGGTTTGGCCCAGGTCCTCAACAATAGAGTAGTTTTGGGTGACTCTAGCATTAGGATTGTGGGTAGAGTGCTTGAGTACTCCTTTCAGAATACGAGGCGATGGCTCTGGTTTCTCAATCTGTAAGTTCATCTCCCGAGGAGGAGGAGGATATTCTAGACCATAATCTCAATATCGAGTGGCTACATCAATTTTCACATCGACCATATTGATACACACATGGTCGCCATCTTGCGACAACAGTTTTTTACTCCCACCGGTCGCATTTTCGACGTTCGAAGAGCTCGAGGCTAAGTGTTGGTTATGTGGGAATGGATTCATCAGCATAGCAGGCAATAGATTAAATAGCCTCG
Source organism: Picea engelmannii (assembly GCA_009831015.1). Taxonomy (NCBI): domain Eukaryota; kingdom Viridiplantae; phylum Streptophyta; class Pinopsida; order Pinales; family Pinaceae; genus Picea; species Picea engelmannii. The sequence goes on from ML780826.1 coordinate 1,084,552, forward strand.
CAGCGTCCACAAGTTTGGGGCATAAATGGGTAAGGTGGTCATCAGTACAAAGTTTACAAGGAAACTTCACCTTATGTATTTCTTTCCTGCCCTCTCCAACATTCGTCTTCCCATTATTATCATTGTCCTTGGGTTTATTACCATTTTTCCCACCCTTACGATTATTTTGACCTTTCTTCTTATTCCCTCTTGGTTGCTGGTTACCATTTGGGTTTGCTGACGATTGCACGGAATGTACATCCACCGATTGAGTGGGATTGGAATACACAGACGAAGTTGGCCCTCTAGCAGAGTAGTTTAGAGACAAATTCTTCAAGTGGCTTGCCGTCGAATCTGCAGATATTACATCGGTGGAACCTACAATACCATCAGCATGAGGTCCGTGATTTTTTCTAGGGTCGTAATTTGACTGCAGTGTGTCCGGAAGAAGGTGGTATAACATCCCAGAATGAGCATATATCAAATCTAATTGTTGGGCTCTAAAGATAGCTTCTTCCTCAGTGGTGACCTTGGAAGTAGAAACGTCCTTCGATATAGGAGGTTGCAAAGACTTAAGGAACCATTATAAAAGAAAGGTCGGGGGTATAGGAGTCTTAATCAACCTCTTCCATCTACACCACTCCTGGATATGGTCCGAGATATGAGTGGTGGTATCCTGGTGTAAAGTCGACAAAAGTTCGAGGCCAACATCATAACGAATGGGCAACTGGAAGTGGTTAAGAAAGACCATCACCAATTGATTAAAGGTCCCATATGCTCCCCTAGGTAGCTCAATATACCATTTCGCAGCAACTCCAATGAGAGTGCGTTGAAAAAATCTTAATCTAATAGAATCGTCATTAAGGGAATTCGATGAGAACCAAAGGTGAAAGGTAGTGACGTGATCACCAGAGTCCTCTCCATTCTTGCCTTTGAACTTTGGTATTTTTGAAGAAAGTTTGGTGGGGACGGGAGGCCATGTAGGATCATGACTCATAGGGTCATTCATTAACTTAGACAAATCTGGTAGATTAAGCATGACTAGAAAAGGGAGATGAGGTTGCACCATCTGGCCCCAACCTCTCGAGAAAGATTGTGCATGTAGAACTGCAACCCATCCATGATTCTGGTAAGCACCATTTCCCTATCTGGGATTATAATGCCCTCCTCCAATATGATTCATAAAAGGTGGGTTGGGCATCATTCCAGCAGGAATGTTCTGTTGAGGGTTATAAAAATTTCCTCCAATCGGATTAGATCCGAGCTAGGGGTTATAAAAATTTCCCCCAACCGGATTGGGTCCGAGTTGGGGGTTGCCCAAAGTGTAAGATTGACCTCCTCTAGGTGGTAATCTAGAGGATAGAAGTGGATTCATCATGCCAAAATTATTGGTCGGAATCGGCACTGAGGAGGTAGGGGTATAGGACGGAACTTGATCCGAAGCTTGTCCGCTAGGTTGGTTGTTCCACCCAGAAGTAATAGGATTAGACCCGAGGTTAAAAGCAGGAATACCTCCTAGATTAGGAGTCATTTGAGGGATATGAGAACCACCAAACAGAAAAGGAGTGTAAGGAGGTGTAGTGCCCCCAAGTCTAATGCTAGCATTAGGGCCAGTAGTTGGGATGGAATTTGAAAACTGTGAAGTAAAGTTAGGCATACCATAGGAAAATGGACTAGAAGCCATAGGGATGGACTGAACATTGTAACCTTGCGAGTGACCAAGAGACCCAAAAGGGTTCGAGGCAAGAGATGAAGCATTAACTATAGGATGATCCATAGTAATGATAGGTGCCTCTAGCATTGCAACTGTGGTGGTTGCAGGAGTTGAAGAGGTGTCATTAACTACAATGGGTATGGGAGTCGAAGGGATCCTAGTGTTCTAAATATTAGCTTCAGTACTCATCCTTATAGAATCACAAGTCTGAACAGTGGATGTGTGTGTACCACGCCTAATAATTCTATGTCTTTTAGAAGGCAAAGACTCTAAATCCAGTGGTAACTGTAATAAATGACGAGACCGGTGAGGATGTTGGTCAGACTCCATGATGACTTACGATTCTAAAAATAAAAAAAAATATCCTAAGGCCAACTAGTAGTCAAAGAGCATACCAAAACTTCAAATGACCAATATGCATGCAAACAAGATAAAGTGGTTGAGTGGCCTCCCTCCCTAAAGAAGGTATGTCTCGCCCAAGAGGGGCCTGAGACTCCCCGCTAAAGATCGAAGGTAACAGAATCAGTTATAGGGGCCCTCGTGGGCTTAATAACCAGTCGGTCAGACTCCCCCAGAGAGGTAATCCTCCATAAAGGTTGTGTGTTGTCCGACCCCTATCTGACCCAGGGTACTTGCAGAATAACCCATGTAAGTAACCTATGAGATACCTAAGTCCAGCAACTAATAAACCACTGTATAACCGATGCACAGGCGAGTAGTCATAAGTTCGAATCACCGTATGGGTAGGGTAGCAAAGCCTGAAACCTTTAAATCATCGTATCCCATGGAGGTATGGGCACTAGAAAGATCCCCAGATACGAATAAATCCACAGAAATATCTCTGAAGCTAGGCAAGTATTCGGGGGATATGCCTTCAACCAACTTCGTGCGACCTCGTGATTAACTCTGGTGTGAGTGGAGCCTCTTGATCTTACCAATTATAAAATGGACTTCTCAACTCCCTTTCTCAGACACATATGTTGATTTAATTGCCTTGGAGAAGTTTACTCACAAAATCGTATTCCAAGGCACTAAATCCTAGACTAGTTTGTGCACCCTAGAAAATAAAATCGTGACTAATCAATTTTAATTTAAAGCGTAAATTTTATTGGTCGTAATTACTCAAAAAGGTATGGAAGTGAAACTCATGATGTTATGACTCTGTAATAAATGTAAATATGAATATAATGCAAAGTCCTAACTTTAACTTTTCAACGAATGATATGCTTATAAAAACAATGCAATTTTCAATTTCAACTCTACAATTCTGAAGTAAAATGCAATCTTTCACTAAATGCAGTAATCTAATGATAAATATTTCAAAAGACAAAAAATGCCAAGCAATGAAAAATGCCTATTTTTTTGTATTTTCAATATACTAAAAAAGAAAATGCATGGAATGATAAGCAACCTGATATATAAATTCTACTATGTATAAAAAGAAATAACTCAAGCAGAATACCAAGCAGCAAAGCACCCAGTCCAAAGTACAAGGACAATCAAAATGAAAATATGAGAAAGACTACGCCCAAAAATTCAACTCCAGACAGGCTTCTTGTCATCCCGGAGACACTTAATAGGCACTACAGAGACCTAAGAAGGCTCACCAATCATCAAATCCCACCCAGCAAACACTAAACCAAGCAAACAAGCTAGGAAACAAGGTGTATGCAATTGTTCAGGAAAACAGAGCGTATATATGCATCTTGCGGTGAGACAGCTAGCATTTGTACGCGATTGTAAAGGAAAAAGGCATTTATATGCTTTAAAACAAGGCCAGGAAAGGGAGAAAGGTTGAAAACTCAGACCCAGAGAGAACAAAATCTGTCAAGCAGTGATACAACAAGAAGAAAAAAGGAAAGAGAGCAATGTAAGGAGATCTAAGTACTCCAAGAGAGAAAAGTACTCCAACCCTTAGAAATAATATCTATCCCTAGAACTGTCACCAATTTTGTTACGAGGGAAAAACTCTCTATGGCTAGGGTAAACCACAACAGGCAGGTATGACTACAGAAATCGACTCAATTCCAACATATGCTATATAAACCAATGTGCAAGCGAGATAAGAAAGAGGCCTACCTCGTCCAAACGTTTGATGATGTCCACCATTGAGCACTTCGACCCAAAGCTTTATACCTGAAACAAGTTCTCAACAAACAAGAAGAGCAAGCATATAGTGATAATATAAAAGGTTAGCACATTAGATAGCATAATCCAATAATAAACATAACAAACATGCCCATGGATAATAATCATATATTTTCACGATATCAATAGGATGGGAAAGGAGTATTTCTGTTAATAAAAGATCAGTAGAAGTGAAAACATTACAAACTTCCGTGTCGGCACGGTTCGGAACCAAGAAACTAAGTTCCTTCCAGCTGGGCTTCCACCACATCAATCCTCCACCAAAGGCAAGCTCATAGAAAGGAGACAATGATGTTCTCCAACAATAAGGGAAGAGCTTGGGGGTTGAACACTGTGTTCAAACTTAAAGGACAAAGGGATGCATACTCAATATGAAGTAGTAATTTCTCCAGAGTAACTTTGCTCTCAAATTTGAATGCTTTCTCCTCTTTTCCATAGCTCAGAATTGTCTCATTTATAGCCTTCAAATGGAACTGAAGGGCTGAGTCGGAACGTTTCCAGTATATGGAAGGCCAAGGATCAAAGATATCCTATCGCGACATGGAAACCCGACTCAATTTTTGTATTTTCTTGCACAAATCCCGATGTACACGGGTTGTAATGGAGCAGCTTGCGTATACGCATGCTATATAGTAAGCAAGGCGCATACATGTGGAAAAATATGTATTTTTAGTTCTAGATTCATCAAAAGGGATGCTAAGTCTACATAGGGAAATGGGAAAAGGCCTTCTGTGCAAGATTGCATAAGGTGAGGCAAATCTTGCTATAACAACGCCCTCTTGAGTTTGAGCACGTGGGAGCTTCTTCACTTTTGATTCCAACTGTTTATTCCTCGCTTCAACTTCTTCCACCCTAGATTTGAGACTAGTTAAATACTCTGTCGTATAGGCCAATATGGAATCCTTGTCTTTCTGCAAATACATCAACAACAACAACTCATTTTTTGGACCTATTTCTAACTGAACTTTAAGAGAAGAACACTTGGTTATTGCATATATTCTTAATAGCTATAGAGATTAAATCCCAATGTTAATGGATGTCCATAAAATTTCATTTCATTACAAAAAACTATATTTTCATGGAACATACCCTTGCACCACGAGGGATGAATGAACACAATGCCTCAAATCTCTCCTTCAATTTCTCCCTTCTCCTATGCTCAGAAACCATATGATGAACCTAATTGCTAGAAACCGTGAACCATTTAGTATATTTTATAATAAAAAATTATAGTAACCATTGCAAATATATATACCTAACAATTAAGAAAATTATACCTGGAGATGGTTATTATACCTAACAATTAAGAAAATTATGTATTTTAATTATATATATTTCCAATGGTTATTATACCTAACAATTAAGAAAATTATGTATTTTAATTATATATATTTCCAATGGTTATTATACCTAACAATTATAATTATAATTATAATTATAATTGTTAGGTATAATAACCATTGGAAATATATATAATTAAAATACATAATTTTCTTAATTGTTAGGTATAATAACCATTGGAAATATATATAATTAAAATACATAATTTTCTTAATTGTTAGGTATAATAACCATCACCAAGATAACCCACTAAAGACACAGAATCATAGTAGTATTTATCAAACATCAGTAGTATAGAATGTTATTATTCAGTAAACCTATAATTTCATCATATCTTATAGGGTTTTAACATTACTACGCATGGAATTTTGAAAAAAGATTCCTCAGTAAAAATTGATTCCCAAGTAGTTTGAGATGTCTTCCACGTGACATTGATGACAAGTATATTAGAACAATCTATTCTGTAAAATTTCTACTCCGTAATCCTATATTCAGTGAATCCTATATTCAAGGAAGGACAGAGAGATTGATTACATACAGATGTTGTTGTATATAAACATACAAACACACAAGATGATCAATCCAAATGAGCTACGACTCTATGAAAACGTTCTTATTTTTATTGATTCATGAAACAAGTGTATATATACAGTTTCTTCTCTAGAAAAAGGTGGAGAAATCTTTGAGAAACATCTTCACAAAACTATCACGAAAGTAGTTTTGGAGATGATGTCTCTAAAAACATTAAAATAGAAGTATCACAAATGTTTTGGAGATGATGTATCTAGAATATGTCGGCATCTTCTTTCTTCTACTTCATTGATTGTTGAGGTAATTATTCATATTCTAACATTCAAGACCTCATAAAATAGAGTAAAACCCACCTCCAAATTATATATTTCCTTCCACGACTGTTGAGTAGCAATAATGGTATAAGAAAGAAATAGAGTATCTTATTCTGATGTGCATCAGACTGACATATTTACAACAATGATTGGGAATTTAATAAAGAGAATGTCATGTGTACTAAAGGTACATGGTAAATTAGATGGCATTATTTCTGAACTAGGATAAAATTTTAAGAATGGAAAAAGAAACAAAAGGAGAAGGCATAATCTAAGACGACAATTTCAGTTTCTTCGACATTTCTTTCTACAACTGCAAGAACTAGTATAGATAATAATTAAACAATAGTTCTCAATAGTTTTTCAAAGGGAAGTTGGTATGTAGACCACTGCAGCTCAGATGGGATGACTGTTGAAATATTAGTGCAGTCAGATGATTTTTCATTCTATTGCTAAAATTTACTAAAGTTCACATCATCCAAACTGAAAATTCACTTTTAAAAGTTCAAACTTATCAAACTGAACAATTATTGGCCACATTAATATCAAGTTCTTTCTAAATAAATGATTAGACATGATGTTAGTATTTATAGATACTTTGCAAAACCAATTACAAATATTTATATAGTAAGCCTCCATACTCAAAGCATCTACATTTTTTACCTCTTCAAACATTATTTTCTTAACACAAAAAGTTATAATATTAACAATAAAAATCATATATATGCTAGTAGTGTCCAATAAAATATCATATATATGTTAGTAGCGTCCAATAAAATCCATTTTCATTTTCCCGTTCTTTCATTTTAATAACACAGTGTAATAGTGTATATCAATTATTTCATTTCGATCATGTACAGTCTGAAAAGAACTGTTAGAAATAAAAGATAAATTTGCATATCTTTTCCGGTATGTTTCCTTGATCAAGAGCTCTCTTGATACGTCCATTTTTCTAAAAAACATTTTCTATGTTCGCCTTCATGCTCCTTTGAAACTGTGAATTTAAATCTTTTGAGCTTAGAATATCTTTGGAGCAAGCAACTCAATAAGCCAATTTCTATATCATCTCATTTGTTAATGTGTATGTATACTGACTGAAGATTATCAATTGAAGAACTTAAATATGATGGCATTGGATCTCTTTGTACTCCTACATTGCAAAAGAAAAATTATCGATAAAAACAATTATATAAGGAGAAGGTGGGAATGCACAACCTATAAAATGTCAACTTAAATAAATATACAGAGATGTTTTGAATGGAATTATACTAGAATCATTAAACACATATGCGTTTTTGCTTAGTAAATTCAGGGTTTTCATGGACCTGTATAGATAAAAATAATAAGAAAATTAAACAATAATAATAAAAAGAGGCGGGGTAGCAAAAGAGTTATTTTCATACCAAAATAAGTTGTCCCTGCAGACCAAAATGATCCATATTATGAACAACCACCCCTTGCCATCCAAATAGAGACCAAAAATGGATGTCAAGCACCTTCAATGATTTCAAGCTTCCCACTATCTCAAGAAATCTATTTGTGGAATAGTTGTATTCTCCTTCACGGACAGTCGATTCCAACGACAAGGAAATCAAATTATTTTCAAGATGCATTGCCAACACTCGAATCGTCGGGGAAATCTCGTGATTTAGGAAAACTCGCCCAACTATGAGAATAAATAAATATGGAGTGATAAACCCCGAAAGAATGATGAGAAGAATTTCTCTAGGGATGAAAAACACTCTTGTAATAGGATCTTCTCCAGTTCCAATGTCTTTAAGCCAAATCGAATCTCTTCCTCTTAAACAATGCGCCCCAATCCTACAGAAAACCCTCAATAATGCGCCCCTGCTCCAAAAGTCACTGTTGAAACTGATCTAAACTAAATAGAATGGTGAGGGTGGAATATTTCACCACCTTGGCCAAGCTTGGATCAGGAAAGGAGGGAACTTCCACCTCCATTCTGACCTCTAGGGTTTGTCTAGTCAAAACCCTCAAAACCCTTAAGATACCAGAGCTCAAATTGCAAATAGAAATTATCAAGAATGAGGAGTGAGGTACCCTCCTCTTCTTTTATACTCCAACATCCTAATTTTCACTTAAATTATTTAATTGACTTCTAAGATTTATTTATTTACTTTTTCATCATAGCCAATTAGTTTTTATTTCCTTTTTAGCCAATGTCACTTTAATAATTCAACTTTCACCTTAGTGACATAACTTGGCCCCTTAGTCCCCTTTTTAGTGAGACTGTAGCCTAAGGGGAACAACTATCCTACTAAGTCCTCTTGATCTTGTCATTTAGAAGGGGATCTTACACAAACAATGATTTTGATTAAATATATCAAAGTGAGGCATTTTTCCTATTTGTTTTATCTAAGTGTGGAATTATTTTGATTAATCTAATGGAATTTTATCGCCATGCTATGCTCACAAACATAAAAGTGGTTCATATCTTAAAATATTTATAATACCTATCATTTCCATTGCAATAATTGTTGTATTGTGTTTATTTTTGGGATTCTAGTGGAGATGAAATTGCAAGAGGAATACTCCTATAGAGGTTGGGGCATCCTTAAATGTTGGGCACCGAAGAATTTCCTATGGAGAGCTCATCATTGCAACAAAGGAATTTAGTGATGCCAACTTGTTATGAGTGGGTAGTTTTGGGAAAGTGTACAAAGGGGTTTTAAATGATGGCATAATTATTGTAGTGCAGCTTCTCACTTTGGAAAATGAAGGGGCTCAAAATAGTTTTGATAGGGAGTGAAAAGTATTGGGTAGAGTCAAGCACCGGAATCTGATTGGAATCATAACCTCTTATTCATACCTCCAAATTAAAGCTTTGTTATTTCCATTAATTCCAAAAGGAATCCTAGAGAAGTGGTTATATCTTGATGATGAAGTAGAAAGTATTTTGACTTTGATTCAAAGGTTGAATATAAAAATAGACATTGAAGAGGGCCTGGCTTATTGTTGTATTATGTTGTCATTGATGTCAAAGTATTGATGTCAAAGGCTTGATGTCAAGTATTGTCATAGTAATATCATTGATGTATTTATTATTGTATCATGTTGTCATGAATGTAATTGATGTCAGAGGGATGATGTCATGAGGTGTCATAGTGATGTGTTGTCATTGATGTAAAGGGAGTTGTATCATTTATGGCATGTCATGGTTGATAGGAAGTACCAAATGGATGAACTCCAAAGTGGTCCCCTTAGGGTGAAATACCTCACTGGAAGACACTTTGCGAAGTCCAAATGGTTGGTAACCCCAGAAGTGTAGAGTTTGATTGAGGAATAATATAATGGAGATTAGTGAATTTTCAAGTGAGACTATTCTAGATGGATAGTACATGTCATGTTGTTTCCGGTGATATGTGGAATGTCACATAACTCCTCACATTAGAGAGTTATGGCCATGTGAATTTTGAGAGCCCTCATGTGTGTCTAGAATCCCCTAGAAGGTCAAAGAAGTCAAACTATTCTAGAAGCTCCTAGAAAGAGTTGACCAGTCAAAGTGGCTAGTCATGGGTTAAGTGGTTGCAACAAGAAAACAATTAAAAATAAATTAGTTTCAATTAGAAGTGGAGAACTTAGTATTTGTGGATAAAGTGGGTGTAAGTGGACAAGTGGTTAGAAGTGGGTTAGCCCCAAAAGAAGGAAGTGGGTTAGAATATAACCCCTAGAGAAAGCTACATGTGGAAGTATAAATAAGAGAGCAAGGGTCTCTTATTGTGATCTATCTAATTGAGCATATTGAATATCCATTATTGTGAAATTTTTATTGTAGGTACTCATTGAAGTTGTGCAAGTTTGAGGAAGCGAAGGTAAAGTGGCGAAAAAGCTTCGTGGCCACAGTAGAGTGCAAAGAAATTGGAAAAAACCCTAGTTAGGGTCATTCCCGCGGGTCACCCAGTAGATGTCCCGCGAGGGACCCTCGTGGGTTGAGTAGAGCCTGTCCTGGAGACCCCGTTGGACACCTTCCCTTAATCATGCGAGAAACTACCAGAAGTGAAGGTTAATCTTGGTTCAGGTTGCAGAGGCTGAGCATAAGTATCTTGGAGATTCAATAGTGATCTGGCACATCAGATCCATCTACAGGTTCAAAAGGTGTGTTACATGATTGGATATTTGTGATAGTTTTAGGTATGGATATATGAGGTTGAGTAGATTCCCTTGGGACATCATTGGATGAATGATATATGCTACATAGGGAAAATATACATAGGTACAATGGTGGTATACTTGTTGTTTATCTTTGGCACACTTTTTGGTATTTATTTGAGGCATTTGTTTGGATATGAATGAGTAATGGTCTTGTGAGTTTGGGAATATTCCTAGCAGTGCTATTGTTGTATAGTACTTTCTATGGTGAATGGTTATGTGGAAGATCTGGTAAATTACATTGTTGATTCATTTTGTTTAGTTTATTAGCATATATTTTAGTGCATTGTGAGAGGCATTTGTTAGTGTTTTGAATACATGATTGGTTCATGAGTGATAAATGTTTGAGGGTTTGATCTTGGTGAGTAGATATTATTTGGATTGTTGAGACAGGTTGATATGACAGGTTGTGTTGTGCATAGTTGATGCACTTGTGTTGGTATAGATTGTTGGTACAGTTTTACAGATTGTTTTTCTGTCTACAAGCTAGGTCTTATACTTGAGAGTTGGATTCCTCACATCTCAGTTGGTGCTAAGATCTGCAAGCTAGGTCTTTTATTGAGAGTTGGTGCTCTCTTGGAGTTGGCGCTCTTTTCAGTTGGTGTTGATAAACCCCGAAGATTGTAGTCTTGTATAATACAAAAAGATTACACATATATCTGCTACTCATTATGTTCATTGTGATGATGTCTCTTTATAGTTGATGAATGTTGTTGATATATGTTTACATAGTTGTGAATGGAAGTAATGAATAATGATGTTTGAAGTGATTGCTAGCTAAGTTTTTAAAGAGTCGTGAAAAACATCCCTACACTGATTCACCCCCCCCCCTCTCAGTGTGGTCGGTGTGTCCAACAATTGGTATCAGAGCATGCCTTCACCATAAGCCTTACAAGCTTGAAGGAAATCCATGGACACACAAATGGATGACCATGTATATGAAGTTCCCCTCTTTGATGAGACAGATTACTTAGAATGGAGAATATAAATGAAAGGGTATTTGAAGGCAAAAGGAGTAGGTGTTTGGAATACGGTTATTGTTGGACTAGTTCCCTCAAAGAATCAGTCAAAACTTGCAGCAAAGAAGAATAATGCAATAGCATTAAAGACCATCTTGAATGAACTTTCATATTCTATTAAAGAAAGCATAGGAAAATGTACCTTTGCTAAGGACCTATCATTGAAACTAGAGAAGGCATATCAAGACTTTGTCATCAATGAAGGTAAAGACTCTCCAAAATCTTCTGATTGCAATAATTATAAATGAAATGATGTTGAATTTTCTTCTACAAATGAAGCAGAAGATATAGAAGAATTTTGTGTATAATTAGCTAAAAATTATCTTATAGATGAAGAGGAAGATCTGTTGGAGTTTAAAAGATAAGTTTTATCTGATCTAGATGATGTTAGCATGGAAATAGGACATTGTTCAATTTCTTTTGAGTATCTTGAAAAATACACTAAGGAAGTCCTAGAAAAGTACCCAAGGCATACCATGGCACTAAATCAAATGCTCAAAGAACAAGAAGAAAGTAAAAAGACTCAATTAAAATAAAAAGAAGAAGAGATCAAAAGACTAAAGAATGAAATAATTAGTCAAGTAGAAGAAAATAAGAAGGTAGATGACGAGCTTAGCAAAAGCCTTGAATTCAATGTCACTCTAAAGACCCAAATTGAAGAAGCCAAAAGGATAGAGAAACTATTGAAGAATTAAGTAAATGAAAAACAAGAGTCATGCCATAAGTTGGAAGCAGAAGTTGTTGATCTCAGAAAGAAAGTAGAGAAGTCAAACACTTACATCAAGTTCATGAACAACTCAACAATCTTGGATGAAATCCTAGATAGCCAAAGATCTCCAAATGATAAATTAGGTCTTGGATACAACAAGGAAGCTGCACACTTTGAAGCTAGCGCTTCTAAGAAGCATGACATAAGTCTTTCATTCTCAAAAAGTGGAAGCAAAGTTACAAGTCAATCACCTACACAAAGCAAGAAAAACTTCAGAAGAATAGAGCAAAGAAGACATCAAGAAGCCATCTTTACACCTCAAAGAAAATTCAGAAGAGAGACACCTTCAAGGTGGACACCAAAGCAAAGGTATGAAATTTTTTTTCATGGTCATTGCTTCTCATGTAATGAATATGGTCACAAAGCTTTGGAATGCATACATTATGCAAGGAAAGATGTTGGAAGATTTGATAGAATCCTAAGATGTTGGAGATTTAATCAAGTGGGACACATTGTTGCACATTGTCACTCCATGAGATGTTACAGCTGCAGTGGGTTTGACCACAAATCCCAGGTTGTTGGAATTCAAGGAGACAGTCAATGAGAAATGTTACATACAATATGGCAAGAAGAGCACATGAAACTTGGAAGGAAGACAATATTGAAAGGATGGAAGCTGAACGGACAAGTACTCAGAGACCAGGACACTCTCAGAAGTGGATGAAGAAGACTGAACAACTAAACCTGAATGAAGAAGGCAAGGGTTTCTGAAAAACCCTAATTTCTAAGGTCCTCACGGGTCAGCCTATAGTTTTCTAGCGAGGAATCCTCGTGGGTCAACTAGTGTGCAACAAGTGAGGCACTGGTAAAGTGGAGAAAAAGTGTTGGAACAGACTGCAGAAGTTGAGTAAGCCCATGTTATCAGAGATTTGTTGTTCTAGATCAATTACATAAGTTATGTTATGGTTATTAGTTTGTTTTGATGCTTAAATTTTCTTATGATGTTGTGAATGCCTAAGGAATTCTTGGTGTGATGGTTGTGGTATTTGGACATGGTATATGCTGGTTGGATTGGTTAAGTGAGAAGCACTCTTATATATAGTAAAATACTGATATGGTTTCCATAGTTTACATCTTTGAGATACTTGTACTTGATTGAGGGATATCTATGTTATATGATTGTATATGCATGATTGTATGATGATGTATGCATGAGGTTCATTCTTAGGTTGTTAGAGATGCTTCATTCAAGACATGATTCATATTTGTACAGGTTGTTGGTGATTGGTTGATACATGGATGATACATATGTGATCTCCATTGATACATCTTGTGATGTATTGGTTAGATGATATCCTGGTGCATGTATTTGGCATGTGTTTGTGCTACATATTCCAACATGTAGTTGATGAGTTGATGAGGTAGTGATGTTGTACATGATTGATGAGTCATAGCTTGATCTATGGTTGATGCACTTGTAGATGGCAGATGATTGTGGGTGGTAGTACTTGGTTAAAGTACACCATTGGTATTACTTGTTTAGCATATCCTTTTGGGTACATGATGCATGGGTTGATATAGTTGAGACACTTGTTACGGTGCTTGGTTGATACATTGATGGTAGAAAATACATTTCTTGACACATGGTTTGTGGAACTTCATTCATGGTAGAGGCATATCATGAGTGATATGACATTTGTTTGAGGCACATGATTGGCATGTTGTATGGTTGATGATACAAGCACTTGTTGATAATCCTGATATATTATTAGCACATATTCTTGGCATATGATTGATGCACTTCATTATGGTGTATGGTATTGTGTTGATGTGCATGGTTGGCACATGGGATGGCACAGGATGTACTTGGTTGATGGGTTGATAATGATTCATTGTTGACATATCTTTTTCTTCATGATTGATGCATGAGATAGTATGTATGATTGGAATACACCTAGGTGGATGATGCATGGATAGGTCCAAGGATTGTCATAGGAAGAACAAATCATTATTAAGCATTCGATTTATGTTCTGGTTGAGAAACAACATTTGCAAAAGAAGCAGATTGTAGTGGTAGCATATTGTTCATATTGCAGAGAAAATAGGGGAAGACATACTTACAGGGGAGTTATTCTTCTTCCCATAATTGGTTACAAATGTATGATTCTAGGTGGAGATATGATAGAGATGATTGGAATATATGTTACCAGCATTGCCTCAGAGTGATTTCCCTTGTCAAAGGGGGAAAAATCATTCAAATGGTGGAGCAACACAACAGACAGTGAAATCAGGGGGAGCATCCCCAAAGAGATATACCCTTTTCCATTGATGTCAAAGGGGGAGAGATAGTCACATTGATGTGGAGAGATGAACATTGATAAGGAGAGATGACCACTTTGAGCATGATCATTTCCATATCTAAGTGTTGCCATCAATGATTGGTGTTGACAACAATGTTGGTGTTGCCATCAATGCCAAAGGGGGAGATTGGTATATTATGTTTTCATCGATGTCAAAGGATTGATGTCAAAGATTTTATGTCAAGTATTGTCATAGTAATATAATTGATGTATTGATTATTGTATCATGTGTTCATGGATGTAATTGATGTCATAGGGTTGATGTCATGAGGTGTCATAATGTTGTGTTGTCATGATGTAAAGGGAGTTGTATCATTGATGTCATGTCATGGTTGATAGGAAGTACCAAATGGATGAACTCCAAAGTGGTCCCCTTATGGTGAAATCCCCCATAGGAAGACGCTTTGTGAAGTCCAAATGGCTAAGTGGTTTCGTAACACTAGTAGTGTAGATTTTGATTGAGGAATAATGTAATGAATATCAATGAATTTGCAAGTGAGACTATTATATATGGATAGGACATGTCATGTCGTTTCCGGTGATATGTGGAACGTCACATAAATCCTCACAGTTAGAGAGTTATGGCCATGTGAAGTTTGAGAACCCTCATGTGTGTCTAGAAGCCCCTAGAAGGTCAAAGAAGTCAAATTATTCTAGAAGCTCCTAGAAAAAGTTGACCAGTCAAAGTGGTTAGTCATGGGTTAAGTGTCTGCAACAAGAAAACAATTAAAAATAAATTAGTTTCATCTAGAAGTGGAGAACTTACTACTTTTGGATAAAGTGGGTGTAAGTGGACAAGTGGTTAGAACTGGGTTAGCCCCAAAAGAAGGAAGTGGGTTAGAAGATAACCCCTAGATGAAGCTACTTGTGGAAGTATAAATAAGAGAGAAAGGGTATCTTATTGTGATATATCTAATTCAACATATTGAATATCCATTATTGTGAAAGGTTTATTGCAGGTACTCATTGAAGTTGTGCAAGTCTAAGGAAGTGAAGGTAAAGTGACGAAAAAGTTTTGTGGTCATAGTATTTTAAAGGCCTTTTCTAGAGAAAATAGTCCGGGCCCGGATGACTGGACTGTGGAGTTTTTTCTCTATTATTTTGAACTGGTGGGGGAGGACCTCCTAGGCATGGTTGAGGAATCAAGACAGACGAGCGAATTTATCCAATCTTTAAACTTGACTTTCTTAGTATTAATACCAAAAGCAAACAAACCTTATAATTTTGGTGATTATCGACCTATCTCTTTATGCAATCTCTGTTATAAAATCATAGCAAAGTTGGTGGCTAACAGATTGAGACCCATTCTTTCAAGAGGTCTTTCTGAAGAGAAATTGGGTTTCTTACATGGCATGCAGATTCTCGATGCGGTGGGCACGACATAGGAATTCCTACACAACATCAAACAAAAAAATCAAAAGGCGTTAATCTTAAAATTAGATCTCAAAAAAGCTTATGATTACATCAATTGGTATTTTCTCCATTGCATTCTAATAAAATATGGTTTTAGCCTAGCCTCTATTTCATGGATTATGAGTTGTGTCACTTCAGTCTCATATGTTGTTCTAATCAACGGGGAACCATCTTCCTTTTTTTGTAGGGGAAAGGGTCTTTGTCAGGGCTTCCCATTGTCACCACTCCTTTTCATTTTAGTAATGGAGATTCTGAGTATTCTCATTAAAAAGGAGGTTGAGGTCGAAACACTGATAGGCATTAAAGTCACTAACTATACCAAGATTTTACAGCTACTCTTTGTTGATGAGGTGTTGATCATGTCTAGAGCCACCGTGGAAGAATGTTAAGGTCTTAACCCGCACATAGGTAGAACAATATATTTGGATGTAATAAAGGTCAATATTAATAAGGCCTTTCAAAAAAATAGAATAAGGCAGATGTAAGAAGACCTAATAGAAGCTTCCGCTTCTAGAAGGATCTTCCGCTAGATGCTTCTTTTGATAGATATATTTAGTATAAATAGGAGTCGAAGGTATGAGAACCCTAGCTTGGATATTATTGTAATAGAATCCTGCTCAACTGGAGGTTTCCCCCTCGAAGAGACCCGTGAACATTGCTTCCAGAATCAAAGTGTTATTTTTGTTGTTATTCTTATATCATTTCAGTGCTATTGTGGTGATTGTTCTGGTTATATTGTTGTTATACTGCCATTTCTAGCATTTTATTTTTGTTCTGCATATTTTTATATCTGGTATATTACAAGTGGTATCAGAGCACTTTCCTCGACAAAAAGTGTGGATTAAATTTTTTTTCAGGGTAGAGACGTATTCCGACGTCTTTAAGCCACAAAGATCTATCATTACACACATAAACCTGCGGTTGAGGGATTCATACACGTAGGAAATACAAGTGGTACTCAAGCGCACATTTGTTGGTCACCCTTGTAACCCCTATTGGCACCCCTTCGAGTGGTAGCACATCAGACAACACCTGTGTACGAATCGACCTAGATTACCTGAAGCCCTCTTTAGATAAACTGATCGACCACCTGACTGCTATAGTGCCACCGAGAACAACACTCGGGAAGATACTGTCTAGTACCTGGGTAGTCGGGTAGTATGGCTAAGGGTACGGTCTATCCTCCTTAGTTAGTGCCCTGAGATATTGGGCCGAGTACTACCGTTGGAACCTGCACGTATATAAGAGAGCTATAGCACAGGGAAAACCCTTGTATGTAGAACCCTTGAATACCTAACCCTTGGGGACAGAAACATAAACAAATTAAAACAGACAAGATCTATTTTCATGCAATTGTGTTCGGGTTGCCAAATCACTACACATTTCTTCCTGGTTAAGCATTTGGGCATTTCATCACTGCAGTATTCTTCAAACTGGAGTATAACTCCGCAAGTGAAAAAAAAAAACTCTGGAAATTTTTTCACCATTATTTAAGACCTATTCCATTAGATTCATCTCTTCGCCCTTATCACATTCATACACATCATTTTTTGGAAAAAAAAAATTGACCCCACCCGCCCCTTTTTGGTTCCCTTGTTCTCATGGCTCATACCCGTAGCCAAGACTTGGAAGCTCGCTTCAATACCTTGCAATCTAGTCTCACCGAGACCCAACAAGAAGTGAAACAACTTAGTGCCAATGTTGTCCCCATCAATACAACCATGCAGACCTCAATGGAGGAAATCAAACAAGAACTGACCACCCAGCTTGAATCTGTCTTTTCGCCACTCTGCACCAAGCTTCATATCCCTACAGATAACCCTTCCTCTAACTCACCCCCACACACTGAAGGTGAAAATTCCTCTCATTCCCATAACTTTCAGCACCATCACTTTCAACGTGATCTACGCCTTCCGCTGGTGGATGTGACAAAATTTGATGGCTCGGACCCCACGGGTTGGGTAACCCAAATGAAACATTATTTCTCTTTATACGACATTACATATGACTTGGCCAAAATCCGGTATGGTGTTCTCCATCTAGATCAAGAATGTTGGCAATGGTGACAATGGAGAAAAACTTCTTATCAAGGGTATATTGCTTGGACACACTTTTTGGCAGAGCTTTATGAATGCTTTGACACTGACACCAACCATTTGGGCCGTTTGACAAAGTTGAAACAATCAGGAATAGTGGAAGACTTTATAGCTGCCTTTGAGCACTTGGCATTTCGGACGGAGGGAATGTCTGATGCCTTTTTTCGAGAGTTCTTTATCAGTGGCCTCAAGGATGAGATTAGGGCCCATGTCCTCATGGCTCGGCCTCAGAGTTGGGTGGAGGCTACTAAAAGAGATAAAGAAGCACAACAGGTTGTATCTTCTCAAAACTAAAAACCCTCCTTTATCCCTCGCCCTAAACCAGTAAATCCCACTACTCCCTTTGCTCCACTAAAGATCCAAAATTTGACCAGGGTTGAAATGGTTGAACGCCAACTCAAAGGCCTTTGTTATAATTGTGATGACAAATATTTCCCAGGCCACAAGTGTAAGGAACAAAATCTTTTTATGGCCATCTCTGAGTATATTTCAAAAGAGGATGTTGAAACTCCCCTTGTGTCTAAATCACCTGAAACCACTGACATAACCCCTCCCTCAGACCCTCCCGAAGTAGAACCAGTCATTTCCCTCAATGCTCTCACTGGCTTCTCCGCTCCCCAAACCCTCAAGCTCATCGGTTGCATCAAGCATCGGAAGGTCATCATACTGGTTGATAGTGGAAGCACCCATAATTTTATTCATCGCCACATTGCCCAAGAAACTCATTGCTACATCTATGCCTTCAATAATTTCCAAATCATGATTGCCAATGGTGGTTCCATGAAATGTGGAGGGCGTTGTGCAAATGTGCGTCTCCAAATTGGTGACTACCACCTGAAATCTCATATGTTTGCTATCGACATGGGTTGTTGTGACATTATGTTGGGTGCAGACTAACTAAGGACTTTAGGTCCCATTCTCATGGATTTTAAGGAATTAACCATGCAATTCAACCAGGAGGGCCACCAATATAAATTCCAAGGTATCACCGTCGGTTCACCTGAGATCATTAGTTCCCACCGCATGGAAACGCTACTCAAAAAAGGTCATTCTGGTGTTATTTCCCAACTCCATGCCATACAAGCAACAGAGACACCCTCAGTGCCGCAAGACCTCCAAGCAATCATTTCTAAACATCAAGTGGTATTTTCCACTCCCCAAGGACTCCCTCCTTCCCATGGTGTTCATGATCATTCCATTCCCCTTGTACTCGGAAGCCTTCCTCCCAATATTCATCCATATCATCACCCCTTTTCCCAAAAAAATGAGATTGAGAAAATGGTCCAGGAACTCCTTAATGCAGGTGTTATCCACCCTAGTACGAGCCCCTACTCTTCTCATGTGGTCATAGTCCTGAAAAAAGAAGGTTCTTGGCGAATGTGTTCTGACTTCCACGCTCTCAACAAACTTACCATTAAAAACAAATTTCTCATTCATGTTATTGATGACCTCCTGGATGAATTGAGTGGTGCCCAATTCTTTACTAAACTTGATCTTTGTTCGGGCTACCACCAGATACGTATGAAAGAGGCAGACATTCCCAAGACTACCTTTAGAACTCATGAGGGCCACTGTGAGTTTTTGGGCATGCCCTTTGTCTTGTGTAATGCCCCATCCACCTTCCAAAGCCTCATGAATCATGCCTTTCATCCTTTTCTTCGTCATTTTGTCTTAGTTTTCTTTGATGATATCCTCATCTATAGAAAAACTTGGACAGACCATCTTGCTCATGTGGATCGAGTTCTCCATCTACTCTTTCAGCACCAACTTTTCCTGAAACAGTCTAAAAGTGTTTTTGGCGCCTCAGAAGTAGAATACTTGGGTCATCTGGTTGGCAAGGATGGCATCAGGGTGGATCCTAAAAATATTGAAGTTATGCAAGATTGGCCTCACCCAAAGACTCTCAAAATCTTGCAAGGATTTCTGGGCTTAACAGGGTATTATCGCAAGTTTGTTAAGAATTATGGAAAGATTACAACACCTCTCATTGCTCTCCTAAAAAATAACTCTTTCACTTGGACTCCAGTCACTGCTCAAGCGTTTCAAACCTTGAAGATGGCCATGTGCACCACTCTAGTCCTAGCCCTTCCTGATTTCACAAAGACCTTTGTGTTGGAATGTGATGCCTCAGGGAAAGGAATTGGTGTTTTCCTTATGAAAAAGAGTCGACCTTTGGCCTTCACCAACAAGCAACTATCTGAAAGAAACCTGGGTAAATCAATCTATGAAAAGGAAATTTTATCTATTCTGCATGCCATTGATCTGTGGCACCCTTATCTATTGGGGCAACGTTTCCAAATTAAGACAGACCATCAAAGCCTCAAGTATTTTCTGGAACAACGCATTTCATCACTAGAGCAACAAAAATGGGTGACCAAGCTCTTTGGATATGATTATGAGATAATTTACAAGAAAGGAAAATACAATGTGGTTGCGGATGCACTTTCCCAAAAATATGAAGATCAAGGATCCCTTTTTTCTCTTTCCTTCATTGTACCAGATTGGCTCCAAGTCGTTTGCCAGGAATGGCTACAAGATCCCAAAAGTTCGCATCTGATCCAACAATTGCAGTCCAATGCTACAGCTTCTCCAAGGTACTCTTGGCTCCATGATGAGCTTCGATACAAAGGTCGTTTGTATTTAAGTAAACAATCAAAGCTTAAATCCATGGTACTTTCTGAGCTTCATGATACACCCACAGCGGGGCACTCTGGGTTCACCAAAGCCTATGACAGGGTCAAACGTTCTTTTTTTGGGATGGTATGAAACAGGACATCCATAATTTTGTCGCTGAATGTGATGTGTGTCAACGCAACAAGGGAGAAACAATCAAATCTCTGGGCACACTACAACCGCTTCTGATTCCACCTGCTATTTGGAAGGATATCTCTATGGATTTTATTACCGACTTACCCAAATCGGGAAATAAATCAGTCATCATGGTGGTTGTTGATCGCCTTTCCAAGTATGCTCATTTCTGCACTCTTCAACACCCGTTTACAGCATCCACGATGGCTCAAATTTTCATGGATCAGGTCTTCAAACTTCATGGCATGTCGCACTCCATTTTTTTTTATCACAACCCAAATTTCACAAGAAATTTTTGGCAAGCACTGTTCAAGCTACAAGGCACCCAATTGCATCTCAACACAGCTTATCATCCCCAGACTGATGGTCAAATGGAAGTTTTCAACAAATGTTTGGAAACGTATTTGAGGTGTTTTGCCTCGGAAAAGAAAAATCAATGGGCTCAATGGTTACCCCTAGCTGAATGGTGGTACAACACCTCATACCATACAACTACACACATGAATCCTTTTGAAGCGGTATATGGACAACAACTACCTTCAGTTCTCTCATACTTACCGGGTGCCTCGAAGGTCCAGGCGGTTGACCAAACAGTTACAGTTCGAGAGGCTATTATTCATACCCTCAAAGAGAATTTGGTCATGGCACATAATCGCATGAAGCAACAAGCAGATCAAGGTCGCTCTGAACGTCAATTTGCAGAAGGGGATCGGGTGTTTCTTCGACTACAACCTTACAAGCAAACTTCCCTCAAGGCTAAGCATTGTCAGAAGCTAGCGCCCAAATTTTATGGTCCTTATATCGTTCTCAAGCGTGTGGGACAAGTAGCCTATCAGTGAGATTTGCCCAGTCATTTGAAGCTACATCCTATTTTTCATGTTTCATGCTTAAAGAAGGTGATTGGAGCTAAGTGTCAAATTCAAACCAACCTTCCCAAGTTAGTTGAAGAAGGATCCATTTGGATACAGCCACAAGTATTTTTGAACCAGCATGAGCGTCGCCTGCGTCAAAGAACCATCAAGGAAGTACTAGTCCAGTGGAAAGATACAACTCCAGTGGATGCCACTTGGGAACTAGCTACCATTCTGCAGCAATTTCCACATCTCAAGCCTTGAGGACAAGGTTGTTTTTAAGGGGGAGGACATGTTAGGGTCCTAACCCGCACATAAGTAGAACAATATATTCAGATGTAACAAAGGTCAATATTAATAAGGCCTTTCAATAAAATAGAATAAGGAGGATGTAAGAAGACCTAATAGAAGCTTCCGCTTCTAGAAGGATATTCCGCTAGATACTTCTTTTGATAGACATATTTAGTATAAATAGGAGTTGAGGGTATGAGAACCCTAGATTGGATATTATTGTAATAGAGCTCTGCTCAACTGGAGGTTTCCCCCTCGAAGAGGCCCGTGAACATTGCTTTCCGAATCAAAGTGTTATTTCTGTTGTTATTCTTCTATCATTTCAGTGCTATTGTGGTGATTGTTCTGGTTATATTGTTGTTATACTGCCATTTCTAGCATTTTATTGTTGTTCTGCATACTTTTTATATCTGGTATATTACAAAGAATGGACTGTCAATGCAAAAGTATTGAAACTTTTCCAATTGGCTACGGGGCTTGTGATAAATGATGAAAAATCTACTTTCCACTCGGCGGGTCTGGAAGAGGAAGGGTTGTTGCCCTTAAAAATGTTTTATCCGTATCAATTTGAGTTCATTGAAACAGGCTTCAAATACCTGGGATATTTTTTGAAACCTAACTGTTACAAATCTGGAGACTGGAGTTGGTTACTTAAAAAAATTGAAAAAAAGAATCGATCATTGGTGCAATCATTGACTTACACTCAGAGGCAGGTTGGTTTTGATAAAGGTTGTTTTAATTAGTTAACATGTTTATTGGATGTCTTTGGCTCCTATTCCAGCATTGGTTATAGGAAAGTTGAAGCAGATAATTTACTCCTTCCTATAGTCGAGATGTAAGGAGAAGAAAACTCTTCATCTCTGCAATCGGGATAGCTTAGCTAGGCCTAAAAAAGCGGGTGGATGGGGGATCAAGAACTTGAATTGTTTTAACAAAGCATTAGTGGAAAAATCATTGTGGCGGGCACTAGCAACTTAAGGGATTTGGAAAAAAGTTATAAAAATAAAATACTTTCCAAACATATCGGTTTCAATGTGGTTCAGACTGGAGATAGGTTCTCAAGGGGATTTTTCTCTGTTTTGAAGAAATCTTATAAAATCCAAACCTCTCCTGGATCATTGGCTCTGTTGGAATCCGGGTAATGGGGTTTATATTCAAGCTGGAAGGGACCATATTATGGGTCTATGATCGCTCTCCATTCTTTCCCAATCTCTCATATCATCACTAAACCGGGGTGGTATTACCTTTCTATACCAAGCAAAGAATTCATCAATGCTTGAGCCTCACGCCTCATATTGGAAAGAATCTTCTTAGATGGGTTTAACCGATACTCTTGCACAGGAATGGGATCAATACATAAGAGCCTTAGCTAGCACGGGTATCCTATTAGACGAATCAGAGGATGTTTTACGGTGGTCAAGCGGTGATGGATCCGGTCATCCAACGGTTAAGAATATTTACAGAGCTCTGGCAGAGAACCTGTGGGTACCAGTGAGCAGGGACTAGTCCTATAAACTTTGGAAATGACACTTGCCCCTTAAACTTAAATATTTCTTCTGGTTGCTACTTAAAAAGAAAATTCCCACATGGGATGTACTACTGGTACGCAGATAGGAAGGCCCGAGTTATTGTATTCTTTGCAGATGTAATCAAGAGACAACATCCCATTTGTTTATGTCCTTCTCCTTCACACAACAGGTATGGAATCTCTTAGTGGGAATACTAAACTTAAAATTGACCTAGGAGGGACAATCAATCGAAGAAGGCCTCTGTTACTTTGATTCCAAGTACCACTCCTATCTTACTCTTATTCCAGTAGTATGCTGGTGCGTTTGGTTAGCCAGAAACAATATTCTCTTTGATGATGGCACGACTATACCTAAGCTAGTGGCTTCGAAGGTACTGCTGGTTTACAAGGTGGGCAAGGATCCACCCTTGCATTCCCCATCTTATCACAACAGGGTGCCTCCCAGGATTCATGAGAATGTAGGTTGGTTTGATGGTGCGGCAGTGGGGGATGGGCATAATAGTGGTGTTGGAGGCATCATTGGATATAATCAAAGCAATGTAAGTAAGTGGACTTTTAATACTAGTACAGGTACAAACAACTGGGCTGGGTTGTTGGGAGTATGGTCTACTCTTTATTTATCCAAAATTTTCAACATATCAACGCTTCAAATTATTGTAGACTCGAAGCTTGTTATCCACTAGTGTAATGACAAAGGAAACCTTCATAGCATTGCGCTGGAAGGATGGAAGGCTCGCATAAAGGAGCTTCGCGACTAGTTCAATAGTCTTACTTTCCAGCACACTTATCGGGAATTCAACAAGGTAGCTGACGAACTGTCAAAAAGTGTGCTAAAGGATCGAACCCACTCCAGATTAATAGTTTATACACATTGGGTGGACAATGAACCGGGCTTATCAAGAAACATTCATATTTTCTAAATGTCCATCGTTTCTCGAAAGTAAAGGGATGTTGTTATCTATTGTTTTTGTTATAGAGCTATCCAGTATAAATCCTTTTTGACTGGATATATAGATAATTTTTTATGTAATGTATTAAGTCCATATTTTGTTTTCTTCCAAAGAACAGATTCGAGATGAAAGAAATGAACCAGTGATGTATATTTTTATATTATACTAATATAAAGAGGAATTTTCTTTGTTTCGAAAAAAATATCATTATTAATTCTAAATTCTAAATTAGTGTAAACGAAAAAATCATTTCCTTTTAATATGTATTCTAAATTCTTATATAAAGGGGTAGTAATTAATGAATGATGTGACGCATTTGGACAGTTTAATATGATTAGAATGAAATATTATATATATTATGATCATTATGGTTTTAAAAGAAGTGTTGAAGAGTTATCTTGTATATAGTATATCTATTATTTTAAACATTGTGTTATCATTAAACTTTTTTGTATATAAGGTATTTTCACATTGTAGTGTTGGTAATAGAATGTTATAATTATTGTTGTATTCGTTATGGTTAGCTAGAAGTTTTACACATCGGTTCCTTGAGAGGGGATAGTGAAAGATAAATTTATTTAATACTTTATAGTGAAACATAAATTTATTTAATACTAATATAATATTGCATTGTATGCGACCTTTATATATATTTGATAGAGATTTGAATAAAGTATGGATACATTATAATCTAATAGGATTAATTCTACTATTATAATTATTTTATTGTGTTTAAGATAATTATGATGGTGAATAATGAGATTAATACATTGTTGTTGGAATGTTAATTTCTTTTATTTAAATTAAGTGTCACATTTATTTAGTAAAATTAATGGAACTATTACAATTGGTGTGAATGAGGTTATAGATTTTAGATAAGTATTTAGTTTTGAAAAGAAAGAAAATTAGGGAATGAGGATCAATGGAATTACTCATCCCTGTATTGATGGGAAAATTTAATTTAACTAAGTATTGTGGTTAGACTTGAATTTCGATTTTAAGGTAAAGATTGACACTAAGTAAGGTTAATATTCTTGATTAATCGTAAATCATTTACTTACTATTATTATACATATTATATTGCAATACTTATGTAATGTTCGTAATTGATTATCTTAATATGTTCTTAAACTTTGAAAGAAAAAAACATTACTACTTGTTATAGTCGCTTACATTTAAGTTTTGTACAATGAGGGAGTGTTACATTTAATAACTACGATGTGTAATGTAATAGTTTTCTATAGACCTTGTGATTTGTGAATTTTCAGAATTTAAACATTAACTTAGTGAGATAGAATATTAAGCAAATTTAAACTTAAAGTATCTCGTTCCTTCTTTTGGATTGCCATCATTAAGTGATGGAGTGAGCTAATCTAATGCAAAATGCACAACCAATAGCAACGACCTACATTTTTAGTGAGATAGAATATTAAGCCAATTTAAACTTCAAGTATCTTGTTACTTCTTTTGGATTGCCATCATTAAGTGATGGAGCAAGCTAATCCAATGCACAATGCACAACCAGTAGCAACGACCCACACATTTTTTTTAAAGATGTATGGGAATCAAAATCTCAAGTTTTAATCCTCTAATATGATAAGGTAAGGCATACATAATATTCGTTGAAAGATTTTTCATAGTCATTGTATCAATGTGATCTTGTAAGGATAACTGCACAACATAATCTTGTACGGATTCATGCACAATAATGGTGACTATATATTTACGTCGAAAGGTGTACACCTATTGACAAAGGGCAGATTTAATAAGGGTTTAGTGCTTAATAAGTTTTCTATGGACATGATTAAATATGGTTGGAATATTCTTAGTAGTCACACAAAATAAATGGATGTGATTTCAATCATTAACTTCCTAGTTATTATAAAGACATCCGTTTATGTGTTTACTTTTTTACATTTACCTAATCATATTTAAAAATTACTTTGATAGCTAACTGATTGCCACTTAAGTGATTAACAAAAATTAAAATATTAACACCAGATAAATGAAGCGCAACCGTTTATTTGTTAATCA
This sequence comes from Picea engelmannii, assembly GCA_009831015.1. Taxonomy (NCBI): domain Eukaryota; kingdom Viridiplantae; phylum Streptophyta; class Pinopsida; order Pinales; family Pinaceae; genus Picea; species Picea engelmannii. The sequence goes on from ML780826.1 coordinate 1,110,808, forward strand.
ACAATAAAATTTAATATATTCTTTTAAGGATTTGTTTCATCTTATCAACCTTTCGGCGTTAACCAGCAGCCATTTAGCTACTGTGCTAGTTATTAAAACAATAAACATTGTAACCACTGAAAACTGGGATGCTAAAGGAAATTGTTCATTTGCACAATATTTTCTTATGAAATCCAACCCAATTGTCCACATTGTCATCAACTTGATCCTCCATAATACCCCTTACAAAAATGCAATAACTTAACAGAGTTGGAAAAATGCCCAACCAATGTTAACAGAGTTGGGAAAATTCCTCACCAATGTCAAAGTCAAAAAAGACATCAAAGATCCGTCATCAAGATTCGAACTCACAACACCTGCTAGCACATGTTGAAGTGGCGATGACTATCTACCACAACTACTATATTTCTCATTTCATCAGAAGTAGGAGTAGAACTACCTCCCATCTTTGATACTTCAACTATCACCACGTTGCTGCCACCCTCAGTACTTGTGGAGCGTTGTTGTTGCAAGTTGTGCTGGTGGCTATGCCCTCCTGAGTTTGATCACGTGGGAGCTTCTTCAATTTTGATTCCAACTGTTTATTCCTCACTTCAA
>ML780826.1:1130733-1143510 GCA_009831015.1 Picea engelmannii
ACATTGGGAGGCAGTAAAGTGGATTCTTAGGTATTTGAGAGGTACTACTACACATGCATTATGTTTTGGAGGTTTAGACACTTTTCTACAGGGATATGTTGATTCAGATATGGCAGGTGATAAAGACAGCAGGAGGAGCACCATAGGGTATGTTTTTACTATAGGTGGAAAAACAGTAAGTTGGATTTCAAAACTGCAAAAGGTTGTTTCACTTTCAACAACAGAGGCAGAGTATGGTGCTGCTACAGAGGCTAGTAAAGAGATGGTTTGGTTACAAAGGTTTATGGAGGAATTGGGAAAGAAGTAGGAGAACAACAAGTTGTATTGTGACAGTCAGAGTGCTATTCACCTTGCAAAGAACTCAGCCTTCCATTCGAAGACTAAGAATATACAGTTGAGGTACCACTTCATACGATCCACCTTGGAAGATGGACAATTGAAGCTGGAAAAGATACACACTAGCCAGAATCCTGCAGACATGTTAACAAAGGGAGTAACCAGGGGGAAACTGAGTTCCTTCTCAGTTTCAGTTGGTCTTCAAGAATGAAGATGAAAATGAGAAATTTTCCAGGTCCAAGAAGGTTCAGAGTCCATCATATACAGCAGCGGTGGAGTTGTTGATATCAGTCTCCAAGTGGGAGATTGTTGGTTGTGGAGCCTGATTATCTTCCTGATTTAGAGGTCCTTGCTTTTAGCCGTGTTTATACCCCATGAAGTATTTACACCCCAGAAGTATGTACACTCTTCCACGTGGGGGAGTGCAGAGGGGGGCTACCCCCTCTACGGGGTATGGGGGACCTATCCCCCAGGCTGGGGGGTCTGGGGGCAAGCGGGCCCCTAGTGGGGGTTCGGGGGTGAAGCCCCCGAAGAAAAAATTGTCTTGTAAAAGTATATTGTAATTTCATTGTAAATCTGGACCGTTCATTATAAGGTCGCAGATCTAATGGTAGAGATTATGTTAGGGTTTTTTTCCCTAGGAGGAAACCCTCTTTTATGAGGGAAATGTATCGCGGCTATGGATGGTGGTGAATATTGTATTTTGAGAGAGGAGACTATGAGAGAAAGAAGAGGAAGTTACAACGGGTTTTGCTGTAGGTTGTATCCCTTCATTTGTTGGATAACAATAAAGGAAGGACCTGGCAATTTCTCTGGTGGACGTAGCCCACACTGGGTGAATCACATAAATCTGTGTCTCTCTTGTATTGTGTGTCTTCTATGTTTTGTTTCTGCATTTTTTTTATTTTATTGCTCCACGGTCCTGTTTTTCTAACACTCCTCTGACATAGAAGAAGTTTCCACCTCCCACTAAGCTCCAGGTCTCCACAGGTTTATCAGGTGGTTTCTCAACTCGATTTCTTCTATGCAAGGGAGTTCCTTCTCTACTCAACGGTCCCTCAGTGACCTCCCCTTATTAGTGTCAGTTTCTGTCCAGTAAGCACCAAGCTACGGCCCACTAATGCTCTAGTTCAGGATCAGGGTCTTCTCTGTTCAAGGTGATCATCAACGACTCAGACAAGCTTCCTGTTTTCCCCCAAAAGCTCTTCCTTTTCCTTCACTTCATCAATAAACACCTCCAAACCTCTATGCTCCACTCTCTCTTGTTCATCTCTATGTCTCCTGCCTTCCTTTGTTGTGTGTGCCTCCCTCATACGGTGGTGTTTTCCATCTCTTGTCATGTTTTTTATTGTGTTGGGATTTCTTTGAATTTTTGCAGACGTACTCTACAATCTCCAATTCACGGTCTGAAGGGGCGGTTCCATGGTGTCCTGCGTCAGTCGTTCAATCACCCATTACCTCTTTCAAGGGCCAATTGTCTGTAGTCATTAATTCTCCAACCACTCATGTGACTTCCTTTAATGGTCATATGGTTTCATAGAGGTCTGCATGCTTGTAGGTGTAGCTTCATGTTTTTCAAGCATAATTTGGCTTGTTGTGCAAGCTTACTATTTTCCTCACTGATACATATCAGTTGCCTTCACTCAACCATTCAATCAGTCCCTGCCTCATCAATTTCCTCTGGTGTATCATGGCCAATACTGATAAGGTTGTTCCCTTTCAGTCAAAGGTTTGGTGTTTCTATTAAATCAAAACATAATTGCATGCCTCGTAACATAAATGTATGAAGTTTGTGCATAATTACAATCATGGGGAAAAACGGGGTGTTACAATAATGAAGAGCATGAATTCAAAACTCATGTCACATATAGAAGGCATAGAAAGGAACAGGAAAAAGAAGTCAAAGAGGGAAAAATAGAGTTGAAGTTGGAAGAACAAGATGCTAGTCAGTCTCCAGATGATGAAAGTTAGTCTCATAAAAGACCAAAATGGTTCTATTAGAAACTTCAAGATGAAAAACTAGAGGAAATGCTACAAGGAAAGAGAAGAAAAATGTAAAAAACACCATAACAGGGAAATCTTGATTTGATGAGTGAAGTTGTGCATTCTTATGATCTAGTTTCTTTTAATGAAGAAAATAAAAAACAAGAATGAAGAGATGCAACACAAGTAGAATATGATGCCTTGATGAAAAACAACACCTGAAAATTAGTTGAATCACCCCCAAATAAGAAATCAATAGGTTGTAGATGGGTTTATCAAACAAAGTTCAAATTAGATGGTTCTATAGATAAATATAAAGTCAAGCTAGTTGCAAAAGAAAACACAAAAAAACAAGGTATTGATTATGAGGAAACATTTTCTCATAATACAAAATTAATCATGATCAAAATGTTGTTAGTTCTTTCAACACAGTTTGGATGGGAGGTACACTAGATGGATGTTAAAAGTGCATTCTTGAATGGAGATTTCTAAGAAGAAGTGTATATGGAGTAGCATGAAGGATTTGCAGTTGAAGAAAAATAAAAGTTAGTATGTAAGTTGGTGAAGGCCTTGTATGGACTAAAACAAGCCCCTTGAGCATGGTATGAAAAGAGTAATATGTATCTTAAATCAATAAATTTCAAAAGAAGTGATTTTGATCCTAACCTGTATATTAAAGAAAAGGCTGAAGAAATTATCATTATGGTTGTATTTGTTAATGACTTAATAATTACAGGAAACAATGTTGACTTGATTTAGGAAGAAAAAGATAGTCTTTGTAAATCATTTTATATGACTGACTTGGAATTGTTATATTATTATTTGGGCATTGAATTTTGGCAATAACCATGCGAGATTTTTATCTCACAGAAAATGTATGTTTCAAAATTGTTGGAAAAGTTCAAAATGGAAGATTGTAATCCCAACAAACCACCAATGGAGGTAAACTTAAAGCTTTCAAAAGATGAAGAATATAAGGTAGTGAATGAAATTCTTTATTGTCAACTTATAGGAGGATTGACTTATCTTACCACAACTAGACCATAGATAACTTTTGCAGTTAGAATGTTATCAAGTTTTTTAAACTATCTTAGGGAAACACATTGGAATACAACAAAGAAACTACTTAGATATATCAAAGGTACCTCATAGTTTGGTATTGTATTGGAGAAGAACAATAACGTCATGCTGAAATCTTTTTTAGATGTAAATTGGGCAAGTGATACAGATGAAAGGAAATCTACAAAATGTTATGCTTTTTCCCTTGGTAGTGGAGTGATTTAATGTGCAAGCAGAAAGAAACCTTCGGTAGTGCTTTCAACAATGGAAGCATAATACAAAGTTGTTGTTGGAGCAACCTGTGAAGTAGTGTGGTTACATAGAATTTTAAGTGATTTAAAGCTTCCACAAATGCAACCTACAAATTTATACCGTAACAACCAAAGTGCCATGAAGATGACAAAGAATTTGAATTATCATTTGAAAAAAAAAACATGTTGAAATTCAACATCACTATGTTAGAGAACAAGTGCAAAACAATGAGATAGATTTGTTTTATTGCAGGTCCCAAGACCAACTCACAATCATCTTCACCAAAGCACTTAACATGGAGAAGTTCAAAAAAAATTGAGAGATGTTAAGAGTTGTGGAAAATGAAATTATCATTAAGAGGGGGTGTTAGATATTGTAATGGTTATTTCATTAATCCATTAATTAATAATGTAATAAAATGGAAATAATTCATATGTAATAAATGACATTTATATTAAATGCAATTATGAAATTAGGTGATGGTTTTTAATGGGAATAATAGAACTTGCTAGATATATATACAAGACCACCTTATGTAATATTATACACATTGATATAATACATATTTCATTCAAAATATCTCACTTGTCTCTCATATATTCTCCAAGGTTTCTCAAAGCAAATATAAGAAGAAGAAAAAAGAATTTGAACTCAAAAAAGAAAGGCTTGAGGAAGAAGATAGAAAACATGAACTCAAATTTCAAAATAAAACTCAAATTTGAAGGTAAATAATTGGTGCTTCGATTTGGAAATAGGGGCCAATTTCTAGATCAAGAGAAAACTCAATAGATGGAAGTAAAGACAAAGTCCGATTTGAGTATCGGGATGATCTAAAAATTGGAAGGCAAGTCAGGTGACTCATGAAAGAGGGGGGGGAATTTGAGAATCAGGCCCAATCTGGCAATTGGGGGTGTAATAGATTAAAAATGAAATCAGCCAAGGAAAAAGGTTTAAGAAAATAGACCAAAACTGAATTCTTATTTTCATATTCTTTTTTTCTGTAATGCATTCACAAGAACACCATTCAAATAAAAATAAGAAAAAAATTAGTTTCAAATCTTTCACATATGCATATAAAATTATCAAAATTAAGTATCAATTTAAATAAAACCTTTTATTAATTAATAGGAATGCATTAAATATCAAATCATTTTCCAAGTTGATATCATTTGTGTTAAATCTATAAATGAATAACTAGGGATAGTTTTCAGGAAAGAATCTATGTTCACATTAAGGTATTTAAGATTTCGTGCAATAAATTTAGCCAAGTAATACCTTGGTGATCCAATAGTGTTTATGATAGTCCTCCTTTTTTTAACTAGAACATAAAATATTGTATTATAATAAAGGGTTGTAGGTAGGCTAACAACAATTACATGTGACTTTTTGAAAGTTTCACTAAACAAAATAAACATTTCTCTACTACTACAAAAAATATTTTACAACATACTGTATGATATACATTCCAAGTTTTCCTGCAAGTAACATGTTTGACAAAAATACCTAAAATCATAATGACACATAAAAACATAGTAATTAATGGAATACATGATGACTATTTTCTTTTTCCAAGCCAACATCTAAGAGAGGAGAGTTATGTTTCTCTATATCTTGATTCCTTCAGTGGATGAATCAATTTAGCTTCTCTAAGATCATCCTAAGTAGAATTATCTAATACCTTGTCGTTTGAGGTTGTGGATAAAGAATCATTGTGAAGGTTTAGAGCCAAGTTCTACAACATATTGCATTCAACTTATAAAATTCCAATCCTATGTTTATGTTAGACTAGTAAACTCATGATGGTTGCACGCTGGGAGACACAATGATGTTCATTTTCATGTACCTTTGTTGTCACTGAGAGCAGAGAGCTCCTATTAGATTGAATTTTTTCCTCATGCCTTCTTAGGTTTCTCCTGAATTCCAAAACATCTATGTTCTCCATGAAACATTTCTTAGCTATCTCAGCCAGACAAGAGATGGGGGGTGGGTGGACAGAGAAGGAGTCTCTACCCAACATAACATAGAAGAAGTCACCAAGAATCCTACATGCCCTTTGAGACTTGAAAGCTAAATAGATGTTGAATCAATGTGTTTTCCCCATGATATGACCCACTATAGGAAATTCTAGGAAGGAGCATATAAAAATAGAGAACTAGGAAGAAAGGGAGATGCAACCTGTAATGCATAGAACCCTTCCCATAAGATGAAAGAAAAGTATCTTTTCCATAGACTAGATGTACGACCCTTGCCACCTTCCTTTGAAGATTTCCTCAATTTGAAATATTATAACCAGAGCTGACAAGCCACGTGAGTGTGGAGATAACAATTACTAGGAGGTCGGTTGCCTCCAGAGATAGATCATATTTGCATCCAATTCCATAGCTTGAACTCTCCATTATCCCACAGTGTCAACGATTATGCATGGCAAGGCATTCAATAACCGAAGCCATGCTAATTACTCACATGCTATGGAGGCTAAGGCTTGTCCTTGGTACTCCCATCCCGATGAAAATGAGTTGATAGATTAGTTGTTGGTTCATGTGAGAGATTGATGTTGATTGATGTGCCTAACCATATCAAATCTTAGGGGATGATGCAACTAGAATGCCCCCATTTTTTACTTATTCTCCTAAGATTAGTTCAATGGATTTCTTAGCCTGGAGATCTGCCACCGAATTCAATTCTTGCTTCACATGATAGAATCAGGATTTGAGGAAGGAGAATGCTTCCCTTTTACACTTGGGCAATGGTAACTACAAGATTTTTGTCTAGTGGAGAAGTTTTCCCTAACATTGATTTGATGATCACTATGGAATCCCCAGTGAATATCAATGCATTGACCTTGGCTTCCTTGCCCAAAAGAATACCATGCAAGAGGGCATACGTTTTTTCCTGATTGTTTAAAGTTTGACCAATACCCCAAGCATAAGTAGCTACTATCGTTCCTCCAGAATCATAGAGAACCCGGCCTTGCACCTACCACCCCTGATTTATGATAATCCTTAATGGAACATCATCCTTTTGGACTTTAGGAAAGCCATAAATGGCAAACATCATCATGTTAAGATGAGTTAGTTTATTTTATATATTCTTGTCAAGAGATAACTCCTTAATTACCTTATTACATCTTTTAGAAATTTGAAATTTGTTTTTGAGATCATAGTCGAGTTTTCTATAACTCCCACTGATTATGAAGTGCTCCATCATTTTTCTATCATAGTCTTATTTATTCTAACACAACCATGACATTACACTTATCTACTTTAACTATTATGATATTTTCATTATTTCGCAACTTATCATAGTCTTATTTATTCTAACACAACCATGGCATTACATTTATCTACTTTAACTATTATGATATTTTCATTATTTCTCAACTTTATTAAAGTTAACACTTTTATTTGCTCTTCTTACTGCTACATCACAGTTTTGCCTCACCTCTTCTAGATTTATGGAATAGGTTTTTAGTTCACTGCTTAATAAAACATATTATATTTTAGATTAATAATCTTTTTGGTACAAAAACAATTTATTTATTTTTAAAATGAAATGGAAATTGATTGTATTAAAAGAAAGACGCAGCCACACCATACATCATGGTAATACATATCAACGGGTCAAAGTTTGTTGATTAGAATGGTATCTAAGATGTTTGATAGGACTCATCGATGAGCCTTGGAAGGTGAGTAATATTTAGTTTGTTAAGCAACATTGAATGTTGTGGAAATATTGAATGTTGTGGCAGGTAGATTACAGGGCATCGAAACATGTGCCGGGATCCTTCGTACATGACGATCCAAAAACTTTGTGGAAACTTTTCATTGAGTGGAGTGTGGGCACTGGGATTGAAAGAATGATGAGTGGAGCGTAGAGACTTTTCAGTAAGACACTGGGATGAGCGAGACATCAAGTAGATGTGTTTAGATTTCATTGGTGGTGGGATCCCAAGGACATGACGGTGAAGAAAGTTTGTGGAAACTTGTTTGGGATTTGGTTGCACGTAGAATCTACAGCCGGATCAATCCCATAGATCGTGTGCGATAAAGTAATAACGTGTGTAATCACCGTGAGAATAGTTTGTTGAGGAAAATGCCTATAAATGTCCGGAAATTAGCTCGCAGCCATATAGCTTAGTTTAAATGTTCTACTTTTTGGTTGTTTTTTGGTGATATTTTTGGAGTAAGCTAAATCTGCGATCTTTAGAATTTTCGATGGCCGCATACGTTCCATCTCTACGAACCTCCGACGTCATCGACGTTTGTGCCTGGCGTAGAGCTCCCCTCTCGCACAGTCTGTCGTCTGTTCTCTGTCCACGTACCATGATGGATGGATGCATGTATGGGTTGGCTTCATTTCAATTAAGGATTAATTCTCATCAACTTCGTTGTGAAACAAGGTGTTGGAAAAGGCCAAAAGAGTATGTATTTTGTGCTCTTCCGGAAAAGTGGAAACAGAAAAACATTTCATTTTAGAATGCGAGACAGTGGGGAAAATTATGCAGGTATTCTGGCAGCTAGTTCTTGGGATAATCTATTCAACCAAAAGTTTGTCGAGAAACTAGGAGCGGTTATTGTAAAACTTCATAGGAAAAGGAGCCAGATGGAAAAGCAATCTGTCCCATAAGCTATTTTTAGCCTAGTGGATGTTAAAAATACTTTCTTTCTTTCTTTCAAATTTAAATTTCCCTCCGTTTGCCTTGACTTGGAAGAACTGCCGTGTTTTGAAAATTTGAGTTTGTTGGAGGTGCTTAGTGTATCATCTGGATGTGCGAAGCTGAAGAGGTGCTGGGAAGGCCACGCCCAGCTCGGACGTGTTCAGTTTGGGCGTTCTGCTGTTGGAGGTGGCTTGCGGGAGGAGGCCCGTAGATCCGTTGAAGGACGCCGAGCGGATGATTTTGGCAGAGTGGGCGTGGCCGATGATCCAGCACTCATCATAACCATAGGAGAGAGGCTATTGCGAGAAGGCTCAGGCTATGATGGTAAAGATTAGAGGGACGCCCAATATTCAAGAGGAATTCCACGATTTGATCGAGGCGAGCGAAGCTTCCAAGATGGTGAAGCATCCGTTCCGCAATATTTTGCAGAGGAAATATCGTCCTCACCTGGTTATGGCCATTGCCATTCCTTTCTTCCAGCACATTGGTTCTGGAAAAATTATGTAGAGCACGACAACGACGCCAAAGATACGGAGATGACCAAGGGCGGCAGTAAATGATATATGTTTATACTTCCCAGTTTTTATAGTCTATTATTCATATGTCATATGCAGTGCTACTCACAGTGCGGTCTGCAATGTGTATTTCATTTTTTGGTTTGTAAGGTATTTGATTCCTCTGGTTAATGATAAAAGAACGTTTATTTCCCAGCAAGTTTTGGTCGATTTATAATTATTTAATGGTCAGTTTTGTCTCTGTTATGGATTTGAAAATTATAAGACTTGTTCGAAATTTCTGGATCCCTAGATTCTCGGAAATATATGAAAAAACAACTTAATTTATATATCTTTCCATTGCTCTCACTGCGTCAGCGATTATTGAAACTTTCTAGCGCCCATATCGGGTCTGGAAAATAATTATTTGGATGAGCTGTGCTTCCAAAGGGTAATTTCAAAAGCTCATCATACCCTTAATTACCTTAATTAAGATTAATGGCAGCTGATTTCATACCAGAATTTCAAAAGCCCATCTTACCCTTAACTTACCCTTAATAAAGATTAATGGCAGCTGATTTCATACCAGGGATGCCAGAGAGTAAACTTTTTCCCTTAATCTCGAATGCTCGTGAAGATCAATGGCTGCTGATTTGATCCAAGGGATGGTGTCTTTTCATGGTATAAAAATTGGTATTGTGAAATGGAATTGGGGCAGCGCTTACTATTCCACAGAGACAAAAATGATACGCGTAGGGCAAGGTGTGATTTTATATAAAGCTTCAAATATAACTTGATGTTTACTACACATTAATGCTGCTGTCAATGTGATTTATAAAATTAAAATCTGCTTACTTTCTATTATAGAATTCATTGGCTTACAATTTTACTTGGCAGTGTGTGGTCACTTTTCAAATCACATCATCCAAAAAGTATTCAATAAAATCCTTTCCTTGCCTGATAGGTAAAAGTTAAAGTCCATAACTCTGCATTTGTCGACCCTTGAGAGAAAGCAAGTCTCCACTAACTAAGAGCACATTTTTCAATTACTTTTTAATTATGAGTAAATGTTTTTAAGTGGATAGTGATGATGTCCATTCATTTTTACTTAATCATAGATAATTAACCTTGTAGATTTTTTCATGTAAAACTAAAGATTTTACTACCCACAACCACCATTATACTTTGGTTAACCACAACCACCATTATACTTTGGTTAATATTAAGAGAAATCTGAATTTTCATGTAAAGCTAAAGATTTTAGTACCCACAACCACTATATTTTAGTGCCCAGAATCACCATTATGTTTTATTTGGTTGAAGGATCATGAACATAAGTCAGGTTTTATATAGGATATGATTTAAATCAATTTTAATAATAATAATCTAATGTTATGATAAATCAGATATTATGAGACTCTTTTGTTCGTGAGATAAAGAAACTTTTTCTAATATAACTATTTAACTCTTAAAATCTAAAATACTTATCCTACCTTTTTAAATCTGAATTTATATAAAAAAAATCATATATATATATGAAAGAACAAAAAAATTAACTTAAAATGATTAAGGAATATAGGCTAAGGAAAATAGTCTACACCTACAAAGTCATTCACTTTAGTGTATGGTCCGAACAAAGTTGTTTTGGAAAAAGGTTAACCTAATATGAGTGGGGAATGTAGGCTAAGGGGAGTAATCCACACCTACAAAGTGCTTCACTTTGGTGTATTGTTTGAGCAAAGTTATTCTATCTTTTGACTAGTGTTAAATGCATCTTGAGAAAGAATATTGCATGGCCATGTTTGGATTGAATTGGTTTATAGTGAACATCACTCTAGGTTGTTTTATGATGTAGTTAAGTGTTATTGTTTATAGGTTGTTCAATTAGTTAATGAGATTTGGAAAATAATATATTAAAATGAAAAAAGAAAATATTCTAAACTAATATGAAAATAAAAGTTAAATATAGCATGTTTTGGTTTATTAATTAGATAAGAGTTACAACATATATAATATAAAATTGAGATTGGGAAAAGAATATATTAAAATTAAAACTGAAGATTCTAAACTAATGTGAAAATTAAAAAGTAAATATAACAAGTTTTAGTTTACATAAAGGTGAAGAGATACCTAATATAATATTGAATTTGGTAAAAAAATGTAAGGGAACAGAGGAAAAATGACATTTAAGAAAAGAAAGTGTGTACTTAAAAGAAAATAGTTAAATAAATTTAATCTAAACTAATGTGAAAATTAAAAAGTAAATATAACAAGTTTTAGTTTACATAAAGGTGAAGAGATACCTAATATAATATTGAATTTGGTAAAAAAATGTAAGGGAAAAGAGGAAAAATGACATTTAAGAAAAGAAAGTGTGTACTTAAAAGAAAATAGTTAAATAAATTTAAATTTTGATAAAATTGGGTTATAGAAAAAATAGAAGATATATTTAAAAATGAATTTAAAAATGGAGAGAAAATAAATAAGTTAATATATATATTTTATTAAATTAGTTTGATTAATCAAATTAGGATTTATGAAATCTTTGTATTATTTTAATTTATTTTTATTAATGATTTCATTGTTATTTCAAATTTTATCTTTAAATTTCATAACTATAAACACACACATTTATATATTCTAAGAAAATTTTGTAGAGAAATTAAGGGATGTTTCCTCACATTTAGTGACAGAATTCCCAATAAACATGTTGGCATAGGCTAGTGCACTTTATCCAAGGAATTCGAATTAGGCACATGCTAGCATAGCACTAGCCAAATGCCTAAAAACATTGGCACCAATTGGTTGAGCTAACTCATTGGACTGTGTGTGTGTGTGTGTGTGTGTGTGTGTGTGTGTGTGTGTGTGTGTGATAGCTTGATGGATTCGTTGAATTGGTTTGAACCAACCAATTTCAAGGTGGAGATCGCTTAGAGGCCATGGGTTCAAGCTCGATAAGTACTCCTAGATTAGGAGTACATGTATTCTAGAAACATTTATCTCAGGTGTCATTCACAAAATGTGAGGAAGCACCTTGAGGATTTCCCTAATAACATTTCCATAGAATAAATATGTGTGCGTCTGTGTGTGCTTGTGCACGTGCACTATATTTTTATTAGAAAAGTTGAGAATAAATTATATATGACTATAAATGAACTAAATAGATAAACAAATAGCTACATTTTGTAGAAGGGTGGCGCATAGACACATTGAGATAACCATTACGATCACTTATGAGGCCTTCATAGAATTACTCCAATAACCATTACAACCAATATTGAACACATATTTCAACAAATGCAAAGGGAATTCATTTGATGGAGAGCACCTGCAAATGCAAAGCACATTCAAGGGTGTCCCATTCGATGACCATTCCAAGAAGACACGCAAACAATCATATTTATTAAATGGTGGCTCACTTGCAATAGGGAAGATAGCATTCATGTTCATTTAAACCCAATGATATTCATTGAATTGAGACAAATTTAATCTACTAGCTTTATATTCGTTCAATTGAGACAAATTTAAACTGCCGACTTTAAATTTGTTGATTTTCAATTTTTTGTATAAAATATAATGAACTATATGGCTTATCCTCCCACTAGTTCTTATGTTGTTCCCATCGTCATATTTCACATCTTAACCTATGTGAGGGTTCATAGTTATGCTATTGCATTTTTTTAACACCATTGGTTGTTAAGTTTCAAGTAGTTTTGCACTTTGATCTCCCCTTGTTTGTTGAAGTTGTCTATGTAGTATTGTTATTTTCTTTATGCATGTTTTCTCCATTAATTTTCTTCTTCATGTAGCATTCTTGTACATGACTTTCAACAACTTTATGTAGCGTTCTTGTACATGAATTTCAACAACTTTTTATCCATTGGGTAACTTTATTCTTCTATACTCAATTTTCAAACAATTTTATGCCTTGTTGGCTCTATGTTTTCTTCCTTCGCTTAGCTTATCTTGGTTGAATTGATCCATATTTTACGAGCA
>ML780826.1:1147838-1166643 GCA_009831015.1 Picea engelmannii
AAGTCCTCCTGTAGATGCCATTTTCCTCCTTGAGATGTGCTCTTCCCTGGTTAACATGCAAAACTCAAATCCAAACGTCAACTAGCTCTGATACCACTTGATCCGTCAGGATTTTTCGAATGACTTATGGTTGAGTTTTTTTTCATTTGCATGAATTAATGACCATTGGGAAACTTAACGAAAGAACGAGAAAATAAAATGAACTATATAGCCATAGACATATATGCAGATCTGAAATGCAATGAAAAACAGCAAACCATAATGCACAGGTTGATAACGGAGTTCGGCACAACTTTGCCTACGTCTCCGAGCCTTTTCTCTGTGAGGGAGGCTTCTTTATTTCTGTTCGAAAGCTTATTAGTACATATTTACAATGCCGAATGGCTTCTAGACTGATCTGGTCATGTTCGCCCAGATCTCTAGAATCTTGCACAATTACGGCACCTGAAACGGATGTCCCGAGCTCTCAGAAATCGTCCGACAACATCTCCTCCTCAACAGCTTCCCTGCCTCAAACTGGCTTAGACCTGGCTTTGCCTCAGCATCTCTGCTCTCCAAAACCGTCCAAAAGCTCCATAAGCTTACCAAATGGCCTCAACATGGCCTTGGGTAAATAGTGGGAAAGTTGGTTTCTCAATCTCCAACTTCCTCCCAAGAATTAGGCTCTAAAAAAGCCCAATAACCCTTAAAAATGAGTTAATTACATTAAAAATGGTTTTAATTAATAATAAAAACCATAAAGTGGTTAAAAACCCACTTTATAACCATATGGTAGTTAAATCGGGTGCTAGCCCCCTTGGTATTGGGTGCGTGCTCCTTTAAAAGGTCATATGCAGCTCCATAAGACCGCGGGCTTAACATAACCCTGCGCCAATCAATACGTAAAATGAACTCTTATATACTCTTTTACATACATTTTATAACAAATAATGTTTGGCATAGTGGTTGGCAGACTTTATAAAGACGTAGCCGGTTGGGGAGGTCCGAGGTTCGAATACCCCGGACTCCAAAATTTTTGACATAGCCCTTATTGGCTAAACCCGGGGTGCCACGTGGCAGCCCATGATTGGGCCACGTGGCACCTTTTCAACCAATCGCTGAATGCCACATGTCGGTCTCTGATTCATCCACATCCGCCACCACATCAACTGCCGTACACCCAGTCAGCACTGCCACGTCATCCGCTTACGTCATCCGTGCCACATGTCACCCTTCTAGTGGTGACATGTGTCACTCCAGGATTGGTCCAAGTGCACGCCAAAAATGCCAAATCAGCCTGCCACGTGTCACTGCCTGAGGCTGCCACGTGTCGTCCTCCGATGTTGCCACGTGTCGCATTCTAGTCCTGCCACGTCATCTGTACGGACTTGCCACGTCAGCTGTACAGACTGACACGTGTCCTGCCCAGTCAGCATTTTTTTTCCCTGTTTGACTTTTCGGTCAGAACGTGATATCTTCTCCATACGGACTCCGTTTGACATAAAAATTATACCACCGGAATTAGGAAGACGAGACGGACGCAATGGTGTTGGTTTCGTTGGATTCCGAGCACTTTCATTTTTGAGCATTTTTCATGCCCTGACAACCTTCTGAATCCGATTTCGGATCAGAAATATGGCCGATGGAGAGCCACATTGAAGACTAGATGCAGGCCAAGGAAAGGGGGAATGTTGAGCCCAAAATCATTGTCACCCACAACCTTGATGATGGTGTACAACCCATAATAAAGTGGTCAAATCTTTCGATGGGGCCCTGTAAGGTGTTCTTTTTGCAAGTGCAACCAAACTTTGTCTCCCACTCAAAACTTTTGTGGCACCCGATGTTGATCATGGTGATGCTTGTACTTGGCATTAGACTTATGTAGAATATCCTGAACCTGTTGGCGGACATGTTGGATCCGCTCAATGAACTAGGTGGCTTTGTCATCTTCTGGTGGAGCAGGGGATGAGTCGGCCGAGGCGGTCACCAGGGGTAGTGCAACATCCATGGGGCCCAATGACTGGAATCCCAACCCCACCTGAAAGAGGTTGTGGCCATTTGAGCTATGCAGGGCTCGGTTGTAGCTATGTTGGACATAGGGAATACTCTCATCCGATGTGTGGGGGTGTTTTGAATTGTACATGTGCAGGATATGTACGATCATCTGATTGATGACCTCAGTTTGGTCATCTGTCTGGGGGTGGAAGGCAGTGGGTTTGGTGAGCTTGGTGTCTAGTAGTGACCAGAGGCTCGACCAGAATGTGTTGAGGAACCAACTATCACGCTCTGAGATAATAGTTTGTGGGATCCCAAAATGTACCCATACTCGTTCAAAGAAGAGCTTGGTAGCGGCTTCTGTTGTGATGTTCTTCTTGCAGGCAGCTAGAATCGCCATCTTGGAAAAGCGATCAACAACCACAAAAACACAGTCATTTCCCCTCTTGGTGGAGGGTAGGCCTGACATGTAGTCCATTGATATGGATTCCCATGGTCTGCTGGGAGTAGGCATAGGGGTGTACAGGCCATGTTTCTTAGTGATCGGTTTGGCAATAGTGCAGTGGTGCAAGACCTGATATATTTGTCGACATCCTGTCGAAGTTTCACCCAGTAGAAATGTTTCTGTAGCACTTCCACTGTCTTTTCGATGCCAAAGTGTCCTGCCACCCGACTGTATTGAGCTTCCCAAATCAGC
Organism: Picea engelmannii; assembly: GCA_009831015.1. Taxonomy (NCBI): domain Eukaryota; kingdom Viridiplantae; phylum Streptophyta; class Pinopsida; order Pinales; family Pinaceae; genus Picea; species Picea engelmannii. The sequence goes on from ML780826.1 coordinate 1,150,510, forward strand.
TTCATGCACTCACTTGATGGAACGCAAATATGGCCCAGATGACACAAAAACCCATATTGAAGATGAAAATTAGCAACCACTGAGTTGGCATCCAACATTTGGTAGGTGGTGGAGAAGTCGGGGTCTATCTCGTAGAGGTGGGGCAAGAGTCTAGCACCATGGTGAGTGCCATGATTGGAGATTGACTGAGGCAATCAACAACTTGGTTGGTACTTCCTGTTTTATACTTGATGTTGAGGTGGAACTATTGTAAGTATGTGGACCACTTCTGATGGCAGTCATTCTGCAATTTTCCTTGGGTTTGCATGAACTATAGTGGCTTGTGATCAGTGTAGATGATTGTCTCCTTCCTGAGAATGTCATGTCTCCACTAGTGGCAGGATTGCACAATGGAGTACATTTCTTTGTCGTAAGTAGGGTACTTACGGACAACATATGATAGTGTCTCACTATGATATGCCACGGGGTGGCTGCATTGAGTGAGCACGATGCCCAGATCATATTCTGAAGCATTTGTCTTGATCTCAAAGGGATGTTGCAGGTCTGGTAATGAAAGTATTGGGGATGAACAAAAACGCTTCTTCAAGTCATCGAAGGCTTGTTGTTGGGACAAGCCCCACACAAATTTGTACTTACCGCCACCCCTAGTTACTTAGATGAGGACCCATGCGATATGAGAGAATCCCAACATGAACCTACGATAGAAATTGGCAAGGCCGAATGTAACACCCCAGGTTTCAAAACCCCATTTTAAATAATGTATTGTTACAATGCTGAGAAGCCTAAGTGCCCAAACAATTATTAAAGGGCCAGTATGCCCAAGAAATGTAATGTTTTGATCATTATTAATAATAAACACATCGTTGGCTGCTAGACAGACAACGACTAGAGTTATAGGGGGCTATGATTCCACAAGAGAGGGGGCTTGAGGGGCTAAATGTTTATTCCTATGTTAATTAACTTTTTTCCTAAGGGAGGGGATCGATTATGTGAACTTCTTGGGGAAGGCCAGGAGGTTCTTGATTTCCCAGTGAAAATACTTAAACCCATCCCTAGTCTGATTTTGGGGTTGGTCGTTGTCTCGTCTGCTCTGTTACCTTTGCATTACCCCATTCTTTCCCTCATGCACTCTCATGTACTCACCTACCCATTCATCAACCCATCCTCACCTGTGTCTTGGCTTGGTAAAGGGAAAATGAACTGTTGAAGATTAGCCACAGGATAGTTGGTTGTAATGGTCGCTAGTGTGATCCAGTCATGTCTTGAGGCCTGCATGTCTGAGATGCATTGGCCTGTGTCCCGCGTTTCTCATAGATGCTAGTCCTGAGAGTTCTAGCATTGAGATTCTGGACCAGTTTCTCTGGAGGCCCAAATAAGGAGAAGGGTTGCCTAAGGGACTGCGTGGCAGAGAAGGGTGGAGGTCCGTTCTCTTGGGTGGTGCAAGCTGGGTAGAAGAGAGCTGGGTACTTGGATTGTTGTGGGTGCTGGGAAGCCTATGAGAGCTTGAGTGCTGACTAGTTTGGGAAGACAAGTACACTCTAGAACCGTCCTTATGGATTCATATCCCTGGCTCGGGGGTGACACTACTATTGAGATTTGGAGCAATGGTGTCTACGGTTGGGTGGAACGTCCTTGGTCTGCATCCAGTTGGTGTCTCCTTTTCATAAATATAAGTGCTCTCTGTTGTGATATTATTATCTGTGTATGAATGTATTCCACTGTGTATTTCAATTATCGTCTAACTAAATCTTAGATTATGCATGCTTGTTAGATATTGTTGTGCATGTCGTTAAATATTTTCTTTTATGCATCCTTATATTTCAAAAAGGTATCGATAAGAGAAATAATCCAAGGGTGGGCTTGCAGGTAGAATACCCTGGCCTGTGGGTGGCTGGGGATGTTACACCCGAGAAGCTCCGAAGTTCAGTGAGTGTGATTGGGGCTGGCCATTCACGGATGACCTAGATCTTGGCTAGATCCACATGCACACCATGTCGATCAACAATGTAGCCTAAGTAATGGACCCTGTCCATGTCGAAGGAGCACTTTTCCAAGTTTGCATATGTTTTTTGCTGCTGCAGGGTGTGCAAAACCTGTTGAATATGCTGCAAGTGTTCCGCCCAAGTCTTGTTGTAGATGAGGATGTCATCTAGATACACCACTACAAAATTATTAGTGAAAGATCATAGGATATCGTCCATCATCCTCATAAAAGTTGTTGGAGCATTTTTCAAACCAAAGGGCATGACCAACCATTCAAAAATACCTTCTTTTGACTTGAAGGCGGTCTTCCATACATCTGTCTCTTCTATTGGGACCTGGTGGTAGCTAGAATTCAGATCAATCTTACTGAAGTATTTGGCCCCCATGAGCTGATCAAGGAGGTCGTTGATTCGGGGAATCAGGTACCGGTTTCATACTGTGATTATATTCAGGGCCCGGTAATCAATGCAGAGTCACCAGGTCCCATATTTCTTTTGCACCAGCACGATTGGGCTCCCACAAGGCGATGAGATGGGACGTATGTGCCCCTTGTGGAGCAGTTCTTAGATCTGCCTCTTGATCTCCTCATTTTTTAACAGAGAGCGACGATAGACTGACCCATTGGGTAGAAGTGCGCCTGGGGTTAGATCGATAGGATGCTTTAACTGACAGTGCAGAGGTACCCCAGTAGGAGAGGAGAAGATATCTAAGTATTCTTCCACGACCTTATCCACTTTCTTTTGTTGTGCGGAGAGATTGGTTGTGGAGGCCCTGGATGTGGCTGTGAACTTTTGCTCACTCTGAGAGTGAATCACGAAGAAGAAAAATTTTCTGGTCTGAGAGATGACCTTCCTGCATTGCTTGGCAGAGATCAAGGAAATAACACTAGGAGGGTCTGCCTCGGGTATCCTATACAATTTCCTGTTCAAAGTAATAATAACACTATGAGGCTTAGACTCATATACAACATGACGTTTTCATAAATAAGGTTGGCCCAAAAGAACATTACAAACTTTGAGAGGAGCAACATCACACAATACCTGGCCTTTGAAGGGATTGATGTCATATGATAGTCGACACTGTTGGATGACATGGAGATCGCTTCCTTGGTGGATCCATCCAATGGTGTAGGGTTGTGGGTGTGGCATTGTCAGCAGGGCCAGCTGCTTGACGACCTCTGCTGAGATGAGGTTCTGCTGGCTACTACTATCAACGATGAAGTGTATCGGGGTGCCCTTTACCCACATCTATGAATGGAAGAGGCACTCGCCTTCTTCTGGCTCGTCTGGTTCACTAGGATGGAGCTTGGTGGTAGCAACGGTGGCACTGGGTTCTGTGTCAATGATTCATCTTCTCCTTTATGGTTTTGACTCAGAGTCAGAACCTGCATCTGATTCAAAGGCTTTCACTTCGGCCACCAACGACTGCTTTGAGCGATAGTCAACAGTGTTATGCCAAGGGCTCTTATGGAAGTTTCATCACTTCTTGGTATCTTTCTTTGTCCTTTTGGTGTCCTTCTGTGCTTGCGGCTTGGACTGGTTGTCCTAATACTGTCCATTTTTTCTTTGTCCTTTGTTTTGTGGGTTGGGGCTACCCCTTCCCGACTTTTTCTATGAGGGGTTCCCAGGCCCTAATTGTCGTGTCTTTTGTTTGATCTTCTTCTCGATTTTGACGACATATCGATTTTGAAGTAGAATGTAACATGTTACGGAACATGGTCATCAACCTTAGTAAAGATTCACATTCCACAACTTCAAACCATAGAATGTCAATTAACTCAATTCAAGCATGTTTTAAGGAAGAAGAGATAGTGCACCAACTAAAAGATGATATGGACATTTGACAACATAATTATCCTCCTTCTAATGTAGGTCAAGAGGAAGTTATTAGCCATCATATTTCACGTTAATTTCTATGTTTTTCAAAGTAATTATTGGATGTTTTTTTTAAACAACATACCTTTAAGGATAAATGAGATGTAATAATTGAAACCATTTAAAGCTTTCTTTTATACTTTGTAAAAACTGTCAATTCTGTATGAGATTTCATCTCAATACTTTTCATATACTTGTTGTGTAGTTATGCTACAACATTTTTTAATATAATATTTATCAGTTTCAATTTAAAATCTAAAATTTAAAGAAAATCAACACCGAACACTTCTCGAAATGTACAGAAAAAACATAATAATATGATAGTAAATTAGAGTTCACACATATAGGCCATCGTTTGAAATTATTATAGTTCATTTAGTAATTTATCCTTAGATCACCTAAAACCAAGACCAAGATTTGCATGCTCAAGGAACTACATAATACTAAATGGAGAATACAATTAAGAGAAAAGATATTAGGTTAAATAAGTATTCCAAGAAAACTGGGAATATGTAAATGGATGTGTTTCTAGACTTAATAGGCATGTTGCAATTTTAAGGATTGTAATTGGTAGGAGATTACTTACCATGCACATATAAGAGAGTGGGTAGAATCCATGTCCCCACCTTGCTAGAAAGTAGCCACCTTTGATGTCCATCCAATGGAGTTTGTACAATGTTATTTTTGTGTCATTTGGATGATAATAGATGTGATGTATAAGTGTGTATTTTATGATTTAGAAGTATTACAATGCCTTACACCAACTAATCCATTATACTTGCCTTATAACAATTAATAAAGAATTAAATCTATTTGAGTTTGGGATTTAGTTTATTTGTATGAAATAATTTTTTTTTGAAAGGTGATAAAACTTATATAATTTAATTGCTATTAGTTTTTATTCGTGATTCTAGGTTGATTCATGATGTTATTTAAGGAAAATTATATCACCTAAAATAATTTTGTGGTTTATAAGAGGGCATAATTTCACCTCGGTCACATGCCTCTACCTGGTTGGTTGTTCCTTACTTATGAGAAAAAACAATTTTAAGTCTTATTCTAGGATAAAAAAATAATTTCAACCTAAATAATATTTGAAAAAAATTGATCCTTTATAACCATTATTGAAACTACCTCTAATAAAATCATATACTTTATATAAGTCGTAGTCTAACTCTTCTATGTTTTTTGCTCTTTTCCGGGGATAATTTTTGTTTAATTTTTCCTATTTGGCTAGAAATTGTTGGATCTGCATATTTGAATGGTTAAATTTGTATAATCTGAGTGCTCCGAGATTTTTTTAAAATGTTGAATCCATTTCTACATAAAAAAACATGGAATTAAACAACACTATTTATATCAAACAACTAAACATTTATTATAAATATATAAAAATATATAATGATCACACCCAAAACTTTGAATTCTAATTTTTAATATAATAAAAGTATAGCTTACAAGTTCCAACTCTTGGGTAGTGATAACAAACTCTAGTAGCATGCAGTTAGAGCTTATGTTTGGAGGGTCTTAGACACCTTATTGTGAGTTATGTTAATAATTATATTATCTACTCTCAAACACTTTGGTGGTAATTTCATTTATTCATTTATATCATTTAATTATTGATCTATAAATTGTCATGGACATTTCATTGGATAGTTTGTCATAACAAATCTAATAAAATATTGAAATCTTTATTGTGAAAGTGAATTTTTTTAGATCTCAGGTTCTTTAATTACTAGTGTTTTGTTTGAAATGTACGAAGCTAAAATGCTAAAAATAGAAAACAAAAATAAATACTCACACACCATCCACAAATAAACACAAGATATAACTTGGGAAACCCAATATGAGAGAAAACTCAGCTAGAAGGCGAGGTCATCCTACTCTCTTTTCTTCAAATCCAAGTACAAAGAAAGAGACACTCTCTATGGAATTGCCTTTGACACTATGGCTTGCATGGCTGCTACAAAATCCCTTTTCCTCTATTATGCTCTCAAAATACCACTCCTAGGTGATCTACTCAAATATGGAACAATGTAACACACCCACTACAACAACTTCGATTTTTCATCCTTTTATTTGAGGAACAAAATCCTTGAGACTTCTATGGGGCCTAGCGCAGACCCTCTCTTCCCTTATCCTCCTCCAAACGACCACAAGCTAGCCTTAGCGCAAGCGCCTTTTGCAACTCGCGAGTCGGGAATCAAGACTCTCGACTCCCCTTTCTCCAAACACCGATACTCGAGATACTATACGGGTATGGCTCCCTCCTCACTAGCACCTGCTACATGTAACCATAGGCTAGGCCAAACACTAGTACCACTCGCAACCTCGGCAGTTGAGGTGTTGAGCTCTTGTGCTCCTCCTTTGTGAATCCCCCAGACGCGAGAGGTCAATGATGCATGGACTCTGCCAAAGCGACGCGCACACGCCACTTGTCAACCCCGCTATACTCTGCTCATGAGATGTGTCACTACTGCCTGTCGCACGAGACCTCGGCTCTTGGTGTTTCGCGGCCTTAGCGATCAAGGTGCAACTTCTACATCCTACGAAACCCCGAGCCACGATAAGTCAACAATGGGTCACCTGCTTCCTAAGCTAAATACTAGCGCTACTTGCATCTCGCGACTTCGCGAATTAGAGTGTTGAGCCCTCATGCTCTTCCTTTACAAGTTCCCAAGATACGATAAGTCAACAATGGGTCGACTCCTTCCCAGGCGACATGTGTCCATCGCCTGTCACCCGTTCCCACCTTTCTTTCGACGCTTGTTGTCACGCCACCTATCAACTACGTGATCCCCACTTAAGGATGGGTCATGTGTTTGCATGAGCCCTCGGTGCTCAGCACTTCATGACTTCTACAATCGAAAAGAAACGCTCTCAAGTTCTGAACCCCCGATAGGCGATAACCATGAAATTTCTGATCCCACGGTCCTCCCATGGCCTGGATCCAACGATCACGATCATGTCGCGATCTCGTGAATCGTGAGTTCATGCAGTCCTACCCTTGACCACTCCAAGTTGCGAGTCAGCGAAATGCTACTCTCCTGCCTATACAAAGGCTAAGATCGACGTTCAATAGGGCTATGTCAGATCCTTGGATCTACGGTCCCGATTCCTTCGCTACTTGCGAAGGTTGAAAGGGGTCGAGGCATTAACACCTATGTTCCTTCCTCCAATCTAACGGTCGTGACAGACCTCAGATCCCCCGAAAGGATCTTGTCCATTCATCTAACAAAGGAAAGGGTACTCTCTTTCAGTATTTGAAACTTGCTATCCTTCTTGATCTTCGTTAGCTATGAAAGACTTGAGCACTTTGTGTTCGGTCTCCTGGACTTGACTCTTAGAAGAGTCTTCAGTACAACTATTCATCAAGGGGTTCTGGGGTTCTATTTGATCGCAGAGGGCCTGTGCATATCGAAAGTACCTCTTATGAGCTTAACCAACTTCATCCTCCAAGGGACTCAGAACGACTAGGTGAGTAAACCATCATACATGCGACTACACCTAAGGTCGACGAGCTCATAGTTCATGGCTCTAGCTTAAGCCACTACAGAACTCTAGAATTTATGAGAACAAGTCATGTCCGACCCATATAATTCCTTACTTGCCTAATTATACAACCAAGAAAAAATAGAAAGGATACAGTATATCCATTAAGCATTCATTCACATTCCTGAAAGCATGCACAATATAACCAATTCATACACAATCACAACTAAATTACACAGGGTAGGAAATCACTTATCTATTACAGGTTGCCGCCAACCAACTGACTGTGGGTGTTCGTCCTTCCACCCGACCATAGGCCCAGAGGCATTCATTCTTAGCACTCTAGCCACCCCCGTGCCAAGCCATGATATCACCAGGGAATTCTCATAGTTCTCAAGGGTTCTCTCTCTATTTTAGCTTCTGTTTGGGTCCTGTTTTCTGCAACTCGGAGCTTTCTCACTCGGTTGTGGCCTCGGCGAGGTTTCTCAGATGCTCTTCAACATCAAGCTCGCGGCCTTTTGTTCATGATTCATTGGAGAGCTTCGCGCCTCTCCCTTGTGAGCTTCCACCCTCGTTTTGGTGCCTCTCTTTCCCGTGTGTTTGTCCCTCTTACTTGGGAAGGTTTTTTCCGACCTATCCGGTTCCTTCTATTAGAAGGAAGCTCAGGTCTGCAAGTGCCTGTGGTACTTCGGACTGACAACCCATGTTTCCATTCATGGGGGTGGTTGGTGATTCAACCACCGGTCCTTTCTTCATTGACTGATTTTCTTTCCTTGGGATTTGAAGGAGGCTTGTCATCCTTATCAAGGGAGATTTGGGGTTATTTGATACATGAACCCTCTCTTATAGTTTTCACATTCTTCCTCTAATGATATCATGGCCAGTACTTTCAAGGCTTCACCCTCACAGTCAATTATTGGCAACTCAAACAATAATATATTTACATTTTCCTCATGCATTAGCATGGTAATTCCTACTTTATGATTAATTACAAATTGGGGAAAACAGGGTGTTACAATTCCCTCCCCCTTAAAGGAACATCGTCCTCGGTGTTCTTTCTCAAAAACACATGTCATGCCTTTCTCATTCGGCCACTTCAGAAGTCTTGACCTTCATCCTTGGTCATGTCCTTTTTCGGGATCTGAGTCTTCGTCATTTGCCTTCAATAATTCTTGGACACAAGCATATTAACCATAATTTTGTGCAAAAACATCTTACTGTTGTTCAAAATTCAAAAAGGAATAATTTCATATTCTAGCACAGTACTTATCTGTGCAGTTTGTGGATTTGTATCCACATGGTAGTTTTATTATCCATGCTCATCGCTTTCCTTGACGTACCCATTGGGTGCATGATTCCAATTCAATAGTTCACAAGAGCTATCATGATTTCATTTTCCTTCCCAAGGCTTTCTTTTTTGTTTTTGTCACACGAGAAACTACCTACTGTGTGCATGATCCCAATAGTTTAGAAGAATTAATAATATCTCCTCTTCCTTGCGGTCACTCATCCTCTAGGCCCATGCTCAGGCATCTCCTTCATTGTTATACAGTCCCTTGGGCGATCCATCTTGCCCTGCTGAGGTTTTCTCGCACAGGAAAATTTTAGAGACTCTATCGAGTCATACAGTCGAGGCATCCCTCAGACTTTCTCTATCGAGGCGTCCCTCCGACTTGTGTTACCTCAACATAATTTATCTCAGGCAATCATGACTTATCACGGGGTTCTCATGGATTAGTAGTATCCCTTTTTCATCATCTTCAGCTTTGACAACCTTCATCTGTTCCTTTCTGAACATGTCTTTTCTTCCCACCTATATCATAGGTATATAAAATTCATGAGACATCATTATAAATTTTAAATTTCATAATTTTATTGTAAATCTGTCACCCACGGATTTTCCAATCTCCCGACTTTTTTTATATTTGTTCCACACAGGAACCAGACTCATAATTATGGGAATTTCTTTCCCATAATGGTTTGGCTCAGCAGGAAATTGGAGTTTCTTATGGGCTTACAATGCCGCCATATCCAAGACCCCTTTGCTTCCTGCACTTTCCACTCCAATTGGCCAAACAACTTGTTAGCTTTTCCATGCATATACATTTTATTGCACCTTTACAACATCGTCACAACAATTTCAGAATTGTGCATACTTAACAATTAAATTACTTTCTCAAAAAGGGAAATACCATCCCTTGCAGTTTGGCTCAGCAGGCAATCGGTCTTCCTTATGGATTTACAACACTGCCATATCCAAGACCCCTTTGCTTCCTGCAATTCATTCTTTACACAGCCAAGCAATTGTTAGTTTCATCTCAACGTACCAAACTTTTCAAAACATGGTTCAACATTTAAAAAGGGTTTTAACAATTGTGCCAATATCCATGGCCACATTCATACCCAATACATTCTTGCATTGTTTTTCAAGTTCGTCACACTTTATGACCGATTCTTGGCCATGGGGTGTTGGAAGTTAACCAACCTTTTCCTCATATGGTTTATTTGTTTTCTTTCATTCTTATAGTAGGAACATACTGCCTGTTATAGGCCGATCACGATCCCAAATCAATACACATGAAATCAAAATTTTCACATGAATGCCTTTACGCGTTCCTTGATTGTCAATGCATTCATGACATATAAATTCATGAATTCTTCCAATGGTTATAAACAGTTTTTACTACCAGAGGTTTATACCTCCATTATTCAGGTTCTTCATCCTGAGTCATACCTTACTTGGGTATCCAAGGCATACAACTGCCTTTCAAGTTTATGCATAACACTAAGACAATAAAATATTTCAGAAGGGGTTCCTACCAAATCCCTTCATACGTAGTGCCACATAGGCACGAATATCTTTATACCGTTTCTTGGCTGCTAGCACTCTCTCTTTGATATTATCCCATCAGTGGTGCTCCATGGGGACTTTTAAAGTCCCTTCAATAATCGTTCCACAAGAACCTTCTCATAGTCATCCTTTGATTGAGGTTGCTCATCGTTGGCAACTGTCTTCCTCAATAGCTCCAATTCATTTCTATACACAGCATGCATCATCATAGCCACAATTACATTAGTCGTAATATTAAATCGAATGCATGTATCATAACGTTTGAACTCATAAACATCCTCAAATGTTTCCATAAGTGCAACACAAACAAATTTCGATTGTATCTTCGGCAATACAATCCTTATTACTTAGGGTGTCAAGACCTTTTCGTTCATCAATGTACTAGCTTTCTCATCCCATAGAAAACATAATGCACAGCAAGGAAAGAATTGAGGGCTCTCCCCTTCTTCAAATTCTTTCTACATCGCCTGGTGCTTTTCAGCCCAGTCGAGTTATCTCTAAAGTCTCACTACCTTTTCTTAATCACAGCTTCAACCAAGCCTCATCATTTAAACGTACTTGTTTATTCATTTAATCATACTTAGGGGATTTACTTGCCTCTTACCAACTATATCGATTTCCACAACTGCTCTTTTTCTGAGCAGCCTTGGTTAGGCCTCACCCTAACCCTTTTTGGGATACTGCAACATGCTTTAATAGCAACTCTTTGCTCATAATGAATCATGAACATGTGCATCCTACACACTTCCATTCAGTTATCGGAATGGTCAATATTCAGTTGTTAGTCTTCTATTAATTACATGATTCTTTCAAAATGTAATCCAGGATTCTTATATATATGGACAGGCCTTGCAGCCCATTGTCCAACGTTCAACAATTATTAGGGTTGTGACTATGTCCTTCTGTCAAATTCCTTACACAGTTCCTCCACCGAGAACTCCTTTGGTATGCAACTTGTTTCATATCCATCACTATTTGTGATGGCCTCATCCTTGAGTTAGTTTTGGCTTCTTTTTTTTATTAAATATTCCTCTTAGGGAATATAAACATGCATCTTTACTGTTAAGATTAATCAATTTAGATTCATTTACAATCCTTCTCATGTGATGCTCAAAGGAGTAATCATTTGTATCTTATTATGACAACAGAGCATCTTTGCTCATTTACCCTTTCATCTAATTATATTGGCACTTCCTGAGGAAATGGAATACATTCCCCTCAGGCTATTATTTGGAACAGAACTTTCATGACTCCCCAGAATGGAGTCAGCTATGCCTCCATAGTGTTCCTTCAATCTTGGCAAAATCAATACTTTCTTTGTATTTCGCTCATCGGGAAAAACCATATCGTGACTATAACTATACTCTTACGTCATAAATGTGCATTACTTTGCACTTTTAGTATCCTTCATACCTTACTGGTATTAATATCAGGCTTCCTATTATGAAGCTTCACACTGCATTCAACTCATGCGTATTCATCATACTAGCTCATGCCTTCTCCTCACGTGACCATCGGCAGTGACCACGATATGAACTAAAAGGCACTTCGCATTTCGTGATTTCGGGATTCATGTTGCAAGGAACTATGGTTCTTCGATCCTTGAAATCTGAAAACTCGAAAGACTGCTAAGGTTTTCTCGGCTCTTTGATTCACATGACCCTTCACTCGGTACCTAGGGTCAACTCCTAGACACGCGTTGGGATCTGGTGTTTCGACGAATCTGCAGACAACAACCCACTGTTTCCCAAAACTTTTGATCCATGAGGGTCCGTCAACCTAGATCCCACGGTCTAGATCTCTCTGGCAATCAACGGTCCTGACCAAATCCTAGATTTCCACCTTTCGGGACTCTGGCGGAGTCTTCACCCCTTAACTCCCGATTCTTGAAATTGCGAAATTCTCTTCTGGACGATCAATGGTCCAGATCACTCCTTGATCAACAACTATGATCTTTTCACGAATTTCTCATTGCTTCTTCCAAGCCCTTTGGTTCTGCAAAATTCCGGTATCTCCTCGCAACTAACCAGTGCGCTACTTCTTCGAGATCGAACAACTCGAAGAATTTCAGTTCTTTCTGAATGGATCTTGACTCTCGATCCTATCCAATCTTCAAAACTCTTTTCTGAAGGATTTCTCCCGCTCAATCCTCCATACTTGTTCTTTCTTTGAACTTTAGTTTTCTGTGCTTCACCTTTGAAGGCTTCAACTCTTCGAAACTTAGAAACTTTTTCTAAGTGTTTCCTCTCAAGACTTAAAACCACTACTCCTCTTGGTATGCTCTGCATTCAACCTCTAGAGTTTTCAAACTTTAACAAAAGCTTGATTCTATATGCATGTTCGGCGTACCAAATTTCCCCACTATCTCTTCTGAGCTTTTAAGTTACTTACAGGACTAATATCGTAGTCATAACTCATATGGATGTTACCCTCTCTTTCTGGGAACAACCAACAAGGGTCACTCTTGGGAATTAGCAACAGTCCCAAAGGACTCCTCTTAATCTTGCTTAAATAGATTATCCTTGTTGTCGATTCTAACCATTATAGGTCAGGTAATCCGACCCTATATATTTTCATCAATCCTCTTCAATCGTGAGGAGTTATATGCTCAGGGTTTAGTCTTTTAATAATGCAATAATTATAACTTTCTAAGGATCCTACCAGTCCTTACCAGATTTCCCGAATCATGAAGGAGTTCTTCATTTGGATCTTAAGTTCTTACCTAACCAGCCATCTCAATTGCAAGAGACTCTACCTACTTTAGTAGGTAGCCATCGTCACACTATAACAGAACAACTCAGTTCCTGTCCCTTGTTTGGCTCGTGCAGCTTCATAGCACAATTCATTCCACCTCTATTATTCACACTCAGGTCTTATCAGTAATACTGATCAGTGCATTCCTACTCCTATAAGAGTAGTTACCATTTTAACAGAGGGGTTAAAGAAATTCCCAATTTACAGTTTCATTCTGCGGTCCTTCTTCTTAAAGAGAAAATGCAGATAACAATGTCTCTTTACATGGCTCGTACATGAGCCCAAGCAGGCCAAGTGTTGTAACCATGCTCTGATACCAATTTGTAACACACCCACTACAACAACTTCGATTTTTTGTCCTTTTCTTCGAGGAACGGAATCCTTGAGACTTCTATGGGGCCTAGCGCAGACCCTCTCTTCCCTTATCCTCCTCCAAACAACCACAAGCTGGCCTTAGCGCAAGCGCTTTTCGCAACTCGTGAGTCGGGAATCAAGACTCTCGACTCCCCTTTCTCCAAACACCGATACCTGAGATACTATACGAGTATGGCTCCCTTCTCACTAGCGCCTGCTACATGTAACCATAGGCTAGGCCAAACACTAGCACTAGTCGCAACCTCGACAGTTGATGTGTTGAGCTCTCGTGCTCCTCCTTCACGAATCCCCAAGATACGAGAGGTAAATGATGCGTGGACTCTGCCAAAGCGATGTGCACATGCCACTTGTCATCCCCCGTGCTATACTCTGCTCACGAGTTGTGTCGCCACTGCTCATCGCACGAGACCTTGGCTCTCGGCATTTCATGTCCTTAGCGATCAAGGTGCATCTTTTTCATCCTGCGAAACCCCGAGCCACGATAAGTCAACAATGGGTCACCCGCTTCCTAAGCTAAATACTAGCGCTACTCACATGTCTCGACTTCACGAGTTGGAGTGTTGAGCCCTCATGCTCTTCCTTCACGAGTTCCTGAGATATGATAAGTCAACAACAGGTTGAATCCTTCCCAGGTGACATGTGTCCATCACCTGTCACCCGTTCCCACCTTTCTCTGGGGGCTTGTTTTCACGCCACCTGTTAACCACGTGGTTCCCACTTAAGGATGGGTCACGTGTTTGCACGAGCCCTCGGCGCTCGGCTCTTCGCGACTTCTACAATAAAAAAGAAACTCTCTCAAGTACCGAACCCCCGATAGGCGATAACCACGAAAGTTCTGATCCCACAGTCCTCTCATGGCCTAGATCCAATGGTCATGATCACGTCGCGATCTCGCTAATTGTGAGTTCATGCAGTCCTAGCCTTGACCACTCCAAGTCACAAGTCAGCGAAATGCTACTCTCCTGCCTATACAAAGGCTAAGATTGACGTTCAATAGGGCTTCGTCAGATCCTTGGATCTACGATCCCGATTCCTTCGCTACTTGTGAAGGCTGATAGGGGTCAAGGCATTAACACCTATGTTCCTTCCCCCAATCTAACGATCGTGACAGACCTCAGATCTCCCGAAAGGATCTCGTCCATTCATCTAACAAACGAAAGGGTACTCTCCTTCGGTATTTGAAACTGGTTATCCTTCCTGAGCTTCATCAGCTATGAAAGACTTGAGAGCTTTGTGTTTTGTCTCCTGGACTTGACTCTTAGAAGAGTCTTCAGTACAACTATTCATCAAGGGGTTCTGGGGTTCTATTTGATCGCAGAGGGCCTGTGCATATCGGCACTACCTCTCATGAGCTTAACAAACTCCGTCCTCTAAGGGACTTAGAACGACTAGGTGAGTAAACCATCATACATGTGACTACACCTAAGGTCGACGAGCTCATAGTTCATGGCTCTAGCTTAAGACGCTGCGGAACTCCAGAATTTATGAGAACAAGTCATGTCTGACCCATATAATTCCTTACATGCCTAATTATACAACCAAGTAGAAATAGAAGGGATACATTATATCCATTAAGCATTCATTCACATTCCTGAAAGCATGCATAGTATAACCAATTCATACATAGTCACAGCTAAGTTACACAGGGTAGGAAATCACTTATCTGTTACAGGTTGCCGCCAACCAACTGACTGTGGGTGTTCATTCTTCCACCCGACCATAGGCCCAAAGGCATTCATTCTTAGCACTCTGGCCACCCCCGTGCCAAGACATGATATCACCAGGGAATTTTCACAGTTCTCGAGGGTTCTCTCTCTGTTTCAGCTTCTGTTTGGGTACTATTTTCTGCAACTCGGAGCTTTCTCACTCGGTTGTGGCCTCAGTGAGGCTTCTCATATGCTCTTCGGCATCAATCTCGCGGCCTTCTTTTCGCGATTTGTTGGAGAGCTTCGCACCTCTCCCTTGTGAGCTTCCGCCCTCGTTTGGGTGCCTCTCTTTCCTGTGTGTGTGTGTCCCTCTTACTTGGGAAGGTTTTTGCCGACCTATCTGGTTCCTTATGTCAGAAGGAAGCTCAAGTCTGCAAGTCCCTGTGGTACTTCGGACTGACAGCCCATGTTTCCATTCATGGGGGTGGTTGGTGATTCAACCACCGATCCTTTCTTCATTGACTGATTTTCTTTCCTTGGGATTCGAAGGAGGCTTGTCATCCTTATCAAGGGAGATTTGGGGTTATTTGACACATGAACCCTCTCTTATAGTTTTCACATTCTTCCTCTAGTGATATCATGGCCAGTACTTTCAAGGCTTCACCCCCACAGTCAGTTATTGGCAACTCAAACAATAATACATTTACATTTTCCTCATGCATTAGCATGGTAATTCCTACATTATGATTAATTACAAATTGGGGGAAACATGATGTTACAATTCCCTCCCCCTTAAAGGAACACCGTCCTCGGTGTTCTTTCTCAAAAACACATGTCATGCCTTTCTCATTCAGCCACTTCAGAAGTCTTGACCTTCATCCTTGGTCAAGTCCTTTTTTGGGATCTGAGTCTTCGTCATCTGCCTTCAATAATTCTTGAACACAAGCATATTAACCATAATTTTGTGCAAAAACATCTTATTGTTGTTCAAAATTCAAAAAGGAAAAATTTCATATTCTAGCACATTACTTATTTGTGCAGTTTGTGGATCTGTATCCACATGGAAGTTTTGTTATCCATGCTCATCGATTTCCTTGACGTACCCATTGGGTTCATGATTCCAATTCAATAGTTCACAAGAGCTATCATGATTTCA
>ML780826.1:1169235-1183391 GCA_009831015.1 Picea engelmannii
AAACATGCATCTTTACTGTTAAGATTAATCAATTTAGATTCATTCACAATCCTTCTCATGTGATGCTCAAAGGCATAATCATTTGTCTCTTATTATGACAAGAGAGCATCTTTGCTCATTTACCCTTTCACCTAATTATATTGGCACTTCCTGAGGAAATGGAATACATTCCCCTCAGGCTATTATTTGGAACAGAACTTTCATGACTCCCCAGAATGGAGTCAACTATGCATCCATAGTATTCCTTCAATCTTGGCAAAAGCAATACTTGCCTTATATTTCTCACATCGGGAAAAACCATATCGTGCCTATAACTATACTCTTACATCATACGTGTGCATTACTTTTCACTTTTAGTATCATTCATACCTTACTGGTATTAATATCAGGCTTCTATTATGAAGCTTCACACTGCATTGAACTCATGCGTATTCATCATAATATCTCATGCCTTCTCCTCACGCAACCACCGGCGGTGACCACAATCCGAACTAAAAGGTGCTTCACGTTTCGCGATTTCAGGATTCATGTTGCAAGGAACTCTAGTTCTTCGATCCCCGAAATCTGAAAACCCAAAAGACCGAAGCTAAGATTTTCTCAGCTCTTCGATTCACATTACCCTTCGTTCGGTACCTGGGGTCAACTCCTAGACATGCGTCGGGATCCTGTGTTTCGACGAATCCGCGGACAACGCCCCACCGTTTCCCAAAACTTCTGATCCATGAAGGTCTGGCAACCTGGATCCCACAGTCCAAATCTCTCTAGCAATCAATGGTCCTAACCAAGTCCCTGCTTTCCACCTTTCGGGACTTTGGCGGAGTCTTCACCCCTTAACTCCCGATTCCCAAAATTGCGAAATTCTCTTCTGGACAATCAATGGTCCAGATCACTCCTTGATCAACGACTATGATCTTTTCACGAATTTCTCATTGCTTCTTCCAAGCCCTTTGGTTCTGCGAAATTCTGGTATCTCCTCGCAACTAACCAATGCGCTACTTCTCCGAGATCAAACAACTCGAAGCATTTCATTTCTTTCTGAATGGATCTTGACTCTCGATCCTATCCAATCTTCAAAACTCTTTTCTAAAGGATTTCTCCCACTCAATCCTCCATACTTGTTCTTTCTTCGAATTTCAGTTTTCTGTGCTTCACCTTTGAACGCTTCAACTCTTCGAAACTTAGAAACTTTTTCTAAGTGTTTCCTCTCAAGAATTAAAACCACTACTCCTCTTGGTATACTCCGCGTTTAACCTCCGGAGTTTTCAAACTTTAACACAAGCTTGATTCTACACGCATGTCTGGCGTACCAAATTTCCCCGCTATCTCTTCTGATCTTTTAAGTTTCTTATAGCACTAATCTCGTAGTCATAACTCATACGGATGTTAACCTCTCTTTATGGGAACAACCAACAAGGGTCACTCTTGGGAATTAGCAGCAGTCCCAAAGGACTCCTCTTAATCTTGCTTAAACAGATTATCCTTGTTGTTGATTCTAACCATTATAGGTCAGGTAATTTGACCCTATATATTTTCATCAGTCCTCTTCAATCGTGAGGAGTTATATGCTCAGGGTTTAGTCTTTTAATAATGCAGTAATTATAACTTTCTAAGGATCCTACCAGTCCTTACCAAATTTCCTGAATCATGAAGGAGTTCTTCATTTGGATCTTAAGTTCTTACCTAACCAGCCATCTCAATTGCAAGAGACTCTACCTGCTTTAGTAGGTAGCCATCGTCACACTATAACAAAACAACTCAGTTCATGTCCCTTGTCTGGCTCGTGCAACTTCATAGCACAATTCATTCCACCTCTATTATTCACACTCAGGTCTTATCAGTAATATTGATCAGTGCATTCCTACTCTTATAAGAGTAGTTACCATTTTAACAGAGGGGTTAAATAAATTCCCAATTTACAGTTTCATTCTACAGTCCTTCTTCTTAAAGAGAAAATGCAGATAACAATGTCTCTTTACGCAACTCATACATGAGTCCAAGCAAGCCAAGTGTTGTAACCATGCTCTGATACCAATTTGTAACACACCCACTACAACAACTTCGATTTTTCATCCTTTTCTTCGAGGAATAGAATCCTTGAGACTTCTATGGGGCCTAGCGCAAACCCTCTCTTCCCTTATCCTCCTCCAAACGACCACAAGCTGGCCTTAGCGCAAGTGCATTTCGCAACTCACGAGTCGAGAATTGAGGCTCTCGACTCCCCTTTCTCCAAACACCGATACCCGAGATACTATACGGGTATGGCTCCCTCCTCATTAGCACCTGCTACATGTAACCATAGGCTAGACCAAACACTAGCACCAGTCGCAACCTCGACAGTTGAGGTGTTGAGCTCTCGTGCTCCTCCTTCGCGAATCCCCAAGACTCGAGAGGTCAATGTTGCGTGGACTCTGCCAAAGCGACGTGCACATGCCACTTGTCAACCCCGCTATACTTTTCTCATGGGCTGTGTCGACGCCACCCGTCGCACGAGACCTTGGCTCTCGACGTGTCAAGGCCTTAGCGATCAAGGTGCAACTTCTTCATCCTGCGAAACCCCGAGCCACGATAAGTCAACAATGGTTCACTCACTTCCTAAGCTAAATACTAGCGCTACTTGCATCTTGCGACTTAGTGAGTTGGAGTGTTGAGCCCTCATGCTCTTCCTTCGCGAGTTCCCGAGATACGATAACTCAACAATGGGTTGACTCCTTCCCAGGCGACATGTGTTCATCACCTGTCACCTATTCCCACCTTTCTCTGGGCACTTGTTGTCACGCCACCTGTCAACCACACGGTCCCCACTTAAGGATGGGTCACATGTTTGCACGAGCCCTCGGCGCTCGGCACTTCATGACTTCTACAATTGAAAAGAAACTCTCTCAAGTTCTGAACCCCCAATAGGCGATAACCGTGAAAGTTCTGATCCCACGGTCCTCCAATGGCCTGGATCCAATGGTCACAATCACGTCGCAATCTCGTGAATCGTGATTTCATGCAGTCCTACCCTGGGCCACTCCAAGTCACGAGTCAGCGAAATGCTACTCTCCTGCCTATACAAAGACTAAGATCGACGGTCAATAGGGCTCCGTTAGATCCTTGGATCTACGGTCCTGATTACTTCGCTACTTGTGAAGGTTGAAAGGGGTCGAGGCATTAACACCTACGTTCCTTCCTCCATTCTAATGATCGTGATAGACCTCAGATCCCCTGAAAGGATCTCGTCCGTTCATCTAACAAATGAAAGGGTACTCTCCTTCGGTATTTGAAACTCGTTATCCTTCTTGAGCTTCGTCAGCTATGAAAGACTTGAGAGCTTTGCGTTCTGTCTCCTGGACTTGACTCTTAGAAGAGTCTTCAATACAACTATTCATCAAGGGGTTTTGGGGTTCTATTTGATTGCAGAGGGCCTGTGCATATCGACACTACCTCTCATGAGCTTAACAAACTCCATCTTCCAAGTTACTCAGAACGACTAGGTGAGTAAACCATCGTACATGTGACTACACCTAAGGTCGACGAGCTCACAGTTCGTGGCTCTAGCTTAAGACACTACAGAACTCCAGAATTTATGAGAACAAGTCATGTCTGACCCATAAAATTCCTTACTTGCCTAATTATACCACCAAGCAGAAATAGAAGGGATACAGTATATCCATTAAGCATTCATTCACATTCCTGAAAGCATGCATAGTATAACCAATTCATACATAGTCACAGCTAAGTTACATAGGGTAGGAAATCACTTATCTATTAGAGGTTGCCGCCAACCAACTGACTATGGGTTTTCATCCTTCCACCCGACCATAGGCCCAAAGGCATTCATTCTTAGCACTTTGGCCACCCCTGTTCCAAGCCATGATATCACCAGGGAATTCTCACAGTTCTCGAGGGTTCTCTCTCTGTTTCAGCTTCTGTTCAGGTGTTGTTTTCTGCAAATCGGAGCTTTCTCACTCGGTTGTGGCCTCGGTGAGGTTTCTTAGATGCTCTTCGGCATCAAGCTCGCGGCCTTCTGTTCGTGATTCGTTGGAGAGCTTCTCGCCTCTCCCTTGTGAGCTTCCGCCCTCGTTTTGGTGCCTCTCTTTCTCGTGTGTGTGTCCCTCTTACTTGGGAAGGTTTTTGCCAACCTATCCGGTTCCTTCTGTCAGAAGGAAGCTCAGGTCTGCAAGTCCCTGTGGTACTTCAGACTGACAACCCATGTTTCCATTCATGGGGGTGGTTGGTGATTCAACCACCGGTCCTTTCTTCATTGAGTGACTTTCTTTCCTTGGGATTCGAAGGAGGCTTGTCATTTTTATCAAGGGAGATTTTGGGTTATTTGATACATGAACCCTTTTTTATAGTTTTCACATTCTTCCTCTAGTGATATCATGGCCAGTACTTTCAAGGCTTCAACTCCACAGTCAGTTATTGGCAACTCAAATAATAATACATTTACATTTTCCTCATGCATTAGCATGGTAATTCCTACTTTATGATTAATTACAAATTGGGGGAAACAGGGTGTTACAAACAATTACAATGCTAAAGAACGGTACCCCTTCTCCTCCTAGTGGCCTAGCATTTAACATCGCCTGATAGCCATCTAGGGGTAGGGTTTTGACTTCCTCAACCCTCAATTGTGATAAGATTTTGGACCTTCTAGAATATTTTTGAAATTCCATACATGTCTAGCCCCAAATGCATGAGTAATGGGGTTTTACGTGACATCCATTCTACCATGGTGTTCAACACGATAAATTAACTTGCGAGAGACATAACTTTTGCACACGAGCTTCGATTCACCCAATTTTTGCATTGTTGGAAAGGTCTCGATGTGTAGAATAGCATCAAGGTGTCTAACCTAATTCCAAGAAAGTTTTGACCAAAAAAAAATCCTTTTGATGTCTCAAAAGGACTCCAAAAGGTTTCAAACCTCAATATTTCAAACTGGGACCTACCATTAAAATGACCCTGCAAGTGGGTTCCTCGGATTTTTTCCACTCTGAAAGCATCAAGATAGATGAAAGTTAATATAATTATCCAATCCAGATCAAAGTTATTAGTTAAATTTAATGAAAACCATGTTAATTATTAATATGTAAATGTTTATATTATATAAAGTTGTTTTTAGTATGTGTAAATGTTTTTGATTGATTGATTGGAAATTATGAAATCAATTTGGTGATGATGATAATTGTTACATTCATTTAATAAAAGGTTTAGTGAACCTTTAAAAAAAATGATAAAGAATTAATTGATTTGCATTATATTTTTATCTTCATCACTTAACCAATACAAATATCCACTATAATTAATAAGGAGAGAGAAATTTAACTTTTCCTCTTTTGTGTATAGACGTCAAAATTTCACTCCTTAGTCATGGGAATTCACTCCATTTGATATTGGTGACCTTTATATATATATATATATATATATATATATATATATATATATATTGTATTGTGAAATAAATTATTTAATATTTCGTCACTTTGGTCTAGTTCGGGTGGGAGAAGTTGTTTTCTTCCCTAACCAAATTCAAATTTTACTTGTAACATGTTTGTTTTTATGGGTTAGTTGGGTCTAGCAAGGTACTTAAACATTTTAACTCAAGGAATTAGCTCAATTGATTGTTGTTTTCTTCCCCAACCAAATTCAAATTTTACTTGTAACATGTTTGTTTTTATGGGTTAGTTGGGTCTGGCAAGGTACTTAAACATTTTAACTCAAGGAATTAGGTCAATTGATTGTCCTCAATGTTATTGGGCATTTGGCTAGTTCCATGCTAACAAATACTCGATTTAAATCCCCTTACCTTAAATACACTAATCAATGTGAACAAATCTACTAAAAATGTCATTCACAAATTTGAGAAAAATATCCCTTAAATTTGTTCAAATTTATATTTATATTTTTGTAAAAACATCATTATTTTCATCTTTCTTTATACACTTTTACTACTACTAATAATAATAATCTAATTTTAAAGTCAGACATCAAATTGGTCTATGAGACCCCCTTGCTTGTGGGACATGCCCAACAATTTGACTACTAAAGTCTACTAAGATATACATACCCTACCCCCTCTAGATTTGAACTTGTGACCTATTAAACCCACCATGAGCAAAAAAAACTTTTACTAATATCAATATTATCAATGTCAATGTTATATTTATATTTATATCTTTTTCTCTTTTTATTTTTTAAACACCTTCCATTAAATCTTAATATAATTAAATTATTTAGAAAAAAAATATCATTTTTATATCTCCTTTCCCAAATTTAATTTAGTTATTTATATGTATTAAATTAAAATTAATAAACTTACACCATAAATTTATATTAGGTTAACCTTTTTAGAGAACAATTTCGTTCAAACCATACACTAAAGTGAATAACTTTGTAGGTGTGGACTATTCTCCTTAGCCTATATTCTTCATTCATCTTAAGTTAATTTTTTTGTTCTTCCATATATATATATATATTTTTTATATATAAGTTCAAATTTAAAGGGTAAGATAAATATTTTAGATTTTAACAATTAAATAGTTATATTAGAAAAGTTTTTTTATCTCACGAACAAAGGAGTAATAATATCTGATTTATCATAACATTAGATTATTATTATTAAAATTGATTTAAATCATATCCTATATAAAACCTGATTTATTTTCATGATCCTTCAACCGAATAAAGTATAATGGTGATTGTGGGTACTAAAATATAGTGGTTGTGGGTACTAAAATATTTAGTTTTACATGAAAAAATCTACAAGGTTAATTATCTATGATCAAGTGAAAATGAATGGAGATTATCACTATCCACTTATTAATGAAAAAACATTTAATTGAAAAATGTGCTCTTAGTTAGTGGAGACTAGCTTTATCTCAAGGCTCGACAAATGCAGAGTTATGGACTTTAACTTTTACCTATCAGGCAAGGATTTTATTGGATACTTTTTGGAAGATGTGATTTGAAAAGTGACCACACACTGCCAAGTAAAATTGTAAGCCAATGAATTCTATAATAGAAAGTAGGCAGATTTTAATTTTATAAATCACATTGACAGCAACATTAATGTGTAGTAAACATCAAGTTATATTTGAAGCTTTATATGAAATCACACCATGCCCTACGCGTATCATTTTTGTCTTGGAATAGTAAGCGCTGCCCTAATTCCATTTCACAATACCAATTTTTATACCATGGAAAGACACCATCCCTTGGATCAAATCAGCAGCCATTGATCTTCACGAGCATTCGAGATTAAGGGAAAAAGTTTACTCTCTGGCATCCCTGGTATGAAATCAGCTGCCATTAATCTTTATTAAGGGTAAGTTAAGGGTAAGATGAACTTTTGAAATTCTGGTATGAAATCAGCTGCCATTAATCTGAATTAAGGTAATTAAGAGTATGATGAACTTTTGAAATTACCCTTTGGAAGCACAGCTCATCCAAATAATTATTTTTCAGACCTGATATGGGCGCTAGAAAGTTTCAATAATCGCTGACGCAGTGAGAACAATGGAAAGATATATAAACTAGCACAGCCGCAAAGTAGCTGGTGTTACGGTTGGTGAACGTTGAAAGTTATTTGGACGGACAACATTCTGGTGAATTGAAATGTACAGACAGCTGAAATGCACATAGAGCTGAGGAAATCCAAAAGTTAATCTTAAATGTGGTAATTCCAAAGGTTAATCAATTAAACGTGGCAATCATATGGTGGTACAGTAATTTCTTAATATGATTAGGTAAATGTAAAAAGTAAACAAGTTAACTAATACATTCAAAAATACAAGGAAGTTGTGAAGAGTAAATCATATTCATTGATTCATTGATTTGGGAGGACAACTAAGAATATTCCAGCATTTTCAGCTTCGCACATCCAGATGATACACTAAGCACCTCCAACAACCTCAAATTTTCAAAACACGACAGCTCTTCCAAGTCAAGTCAAATGGAGGGAAATTTAAATTTGAAATGAAGAATAGACGGCTCGCTGAGAGAAATGGAAACAACGAACGGACGACGTGAGAGGGGAGGTCTACGTCGGGCACAAACGTCGATGACGTCGGAGGTTCGCGGAGATGGGACGTTTCGAAACTCAAAAGGTCGTAGATTTAGTTTATTTTGATTTTTTTTTGTTTGATTTTGTCCAAAATTTGATGAAGAATAGTTAGATCTGTAGATTTGAGTGGTTAAGTTTATATAATCTATATAATGGTTAGATCTGCAAATTCGAGGGATTTTTCAGTACATTGAATCTATTTATGCACTCAGAAATGCAATTAAAACCACAGAAAATAGCTATTTTATCCAAATTTATATTGCTGAATTCCAAAGCTTCGCACATCCAGATGATACACTAAGCACCTCCAAGAACCTCAAATTTTCAAAACACGGCAGCTCTTCCAAGTCAAGTCAAACGGAGGGAAATTTAAATTTGAAATGAAGAACAGACGACTGGCTGAAAGAAACGGAAACAACGAATGGACGACGTGAGAGGGGAGGTCTACGCCGGGCACAAACGTCGATGACGTCGGAGGTTCGCGGAGATGGGACGTTCTGAAACTCAAAAGGTCGCAGATTTAGTTTATTTCGATTTTTTTTTGTTTGATTTTGTCCAAAATTTGATGAAGAATAGTTAGATCTGTAGATTTGAGTGGTTAAGTTTATATAATCTGTATAATGGTTAGATCTGCAGATTTGAGGGATTTTTCAGTACATTGAATCTATTTATGCACTCATAAATGTAATTAAAACCACAGAAAATAGCTATTTTATCCAAATTTATATTGTTGAATTCCAACCAAAATACCCAAAAGGTAAAACATTTAACCACCCAATTCCAGTTATAAAGTTTGAATGTAAGTTTAAAGTCCATAGATGTACTGAAAATTAGCACGCCCCCATGCTCCCACGTGTACCCGTTGCCGAGCCGGGCGGCTATGCTAAATCGACCGCCGTATTTTTGTTTTTATTTATTTATTTTGAGTTTTTTTAAATTTATTTTTAAAATTTGTTTTTAAGGTTTTTTAAATGTTTTAAAATTGTTTTTTAATACATATTTTTTAATTTTAAAACAAAATCTTCTCTTTTAAAAAAAATACCTATATACCTTTTTGTTAAGTTGTTTTTTAATTGTTTTTAATTTAAAATGGGTTATATTTTTTATTTTTTATTTCAATTTCTATTTTTTAATTGTGTTTTGTAATTTTTTTTATACAAAATGTGTTATAATTTTTATTTTATTTTTTCAATTTCTATTTTAAAAAGATAAGGATTTTTTTTCTTCTTCTTTTTTAATGTTTTTTTTTGGGGGGAACATTAGGTTTTAGTGGTAGTATTTTTTGTTTGGAGGTTGATTTTAAGATTTTGGTTACATGGATAATGGTTTTCAAGGTCATGATTTTAAAATGTAGTAATTTTGGCCTCGAAAAAAGAGCTAGGTGCCACTTTTTTATTCAACGATTGACCCTTTAAGATTCTGGTTGCAATGACACTAATTGTAAGTGCATGATTTCATTGAAGTTTTAATTTTAAATGTTGCTAGTAGCGTAGCTTTTCAATTTGAGGGTCAAGTGTAAGGTTTTTGTTGCAATATTACGAGGTTGTTAATACCATGGTTGAAAAATGTGGTAATTTTACCTCCTCGACAAAAAAAAGCGCTACTAGTAGTAACACTTTTTGAAACAAGGGTAAAATAACCACTAAGTGTAACCTCTAAAAACATGAAAACTTTAAAAAGTTCTCGTCGAATTGGTAACTATGTTCTTTTCTCCAAGCCCTAAGTGTTGGGTTACTCTGTCTCTGTTTCTTTAGAGCTCTGGTTGCAAATATTTTTTCTTACACTCTATTTATTCTCCTTGCAGTTGCCCTTTGCTTTTACTTGCGTTTCCTTAGAAATTTAGGCTCATTCTTTTCTTAGATAGCCCTGGTTAGCATAACACATGCGCTAGGGCTGACGTCATTTGATCCAATGATATTAATGTTTCAAACATGGAGCTCCACGATAACACATGCATGAGGGCTTGTTATAGCAAATTTTGCCACACTCCATGCATCTTGCTTTGATGGCCTTCCATTTCCCTCTGCAGACTTAAATTCCCCTTTTTGCTCACTCCAGAGTAAAAAATACATATGTTTGTCCATATACGCGACCTACAGTTAGACAACTCGCGTATACATAGGTTGCTCCATTACAACCCGCATACATCGAGTTTGGTGCTCAAAAATTAAAAAATATGTCAGGTTTCTATGCCATGCCATGCCACGAGATCCATGATCCTTGACCTTCCATATACTGGAAACGCTCTGACTCGACCCTTCAATTCCATTTGGAGGCTATAAATTGAGCCATATACAAGCCTTGAGGGGATGATCACATTGAGAGAAAAAACACTCTGGAGAAATTTCACCTCAAATTGAGTCTTCATCCCTTTGTCCTTGAAAGTCTGAACTTCTTGTGTTCAGCCCCCAAGCTCTTCCTATCTTGTGATGGAGAACTTCATTGACTCCTACTACTTGTGAGCTTGTATTTGTGGAGGATTGAAGTCGTGGAGGCCTAGTTGGAGGGACTTATTTTCTTGGTTCTGTTATGTGTTGTTTCATAAGTTTGTCATCTATGTAATTATGTTGATTACATTAATAGAAATACTATTTTCTCGTTCATTCGATATATTGCAAATATGTGTATTTCTTTCCATGGGTGTATTTGTTATGTATGTTAATGGATCATGCTAATTTAAATGCTAACATTCTATATAATTACCATATGCTTGTGTATCTTGGTTGTTTCTTAAGTACCTCAGTAGATATGCAAATATAATCATCACAAATATTGAATACACAATATATCCATAAAGCAATATAGAAGAAACCACACTTTATTATTATCAAACCCTTGAGGTAGGGAAACACCATACAATGGATCCTATTATGGAAGGGATCCTCTCCTTTTCACTTGCCTCTTCGAGGGAGCATCCTCCTATTGAGCTACAACTCACAATACAATATTTCTCTTCATGTCTCATTACATTGCTTGAACCCCTTTATATAGTGCTACCATCACCTAAGAACATTCTAGAGGAGGAATCTTCTAGAAGTAGAATCTTCTAGAAGTAGAACCTTCTAAGAAGTCCTCTTACATTTATTATATCTAACTGCCCATCTATTATATCTAACTACCATAATGGGCCTTATTTAATAATATAGTGGACCTAGTCGACCTTACATTGAATGGTCTCCACTATTATCACTATGGGTCCTTTGGGCCCCCCCACTACCTCTCTAGTTACCTAACATTCCATCCCCCTTATGAAAGTGTTGTCCTCAACGCTTGTTGTACAACCATATACCAGAGTCTAATGGATAAGTGTGGACCATAGTGTTGAACTAGACTAGAGAACCAGGGTCCCATTGAGAAATGGAAGCCACCATGTTGAAGTAGTCCAACTGCCATTGTAAACCAGGGTCCCATGTCCAATTGATCATGTAAAATCCACATGGAAGATATCGGCACCCGATAACCAACTGAAAATGACGCTCCCCATACTAACACTTATCACGTGGATCCAAATAAGAATATCCATCCACATAGTGGGAAAGGGTCAAAGCTGAATCTGGACAGAACAATACCGTTGTAGAATATGCAGGTTGGATACTGGTATTCATAACTAGCTCCTGATGTGTCACTTTGATGTTCTCTACCAAAGGTGGAGTAGAGTCATCAAATAAAACATGGAAGTGGTTGTCATCCCAAAAATGACAACTATCCATATACCAATCATCACAATCATCCTCCAAATCATACCAAGCATACACTTCTTGATGTTATTCATTCATAATGTCCGCCATAAGATATCTCTCTTGAAGGAGAGTCAATGACCATTGACTGTTGTGATAACTATCTCTATGGTCTTGTAGATCGGCTTTGAATGCTTCAATCATGTGTAGAATTTTCCTGAGTTGAGAGTGCATATCCATTGGAAACACTACATATAATATATCAAAAGAAATCTCTTAAAATGATTTATCCAATGGCACTGATCTGGGAGCAATCTGAGAACCCTATGAAAAGTTATAAACTCTACATTTTTGTCGCCGTCACGAAAAAACCCAAAAAATAGAACAAAAAATTACTGCAAAAAATCGCGGTTTTTTTTCGGAAAAAAACCCTGAAAATTTGTTGAATTTAAAATGCTCATAACTTTACTTCCCGGACTCCATTTCGACTAATTTGTTTTTTGAAATTGGGTATTTTTCCAAGAGGAATTCAAATACCCAATTTGTTTTTCCAAATTCAGCTTATAAAGCTTTAGATCTGAACCTGAAGTGCATCACCCTCTTTTTCTTCCCTAGAAAAATTTTGCAAAAAGAGCAAAATAGTCTTCCCTTCTTTGGCCAATGAAAGTGATTTGATACCACTTGTTAAGTACCTGAGTAGATCTGCAAATATAATCACCACAAATACTGAATACACAATAGATCCACAAAGAAATATAGGAGAAACCACACTTTATTATTATCAAACCCTTGAGGTAGAGCAACACCATACAATGGATCCTATTATGGAAGGGATCATCTCCTATTCACTTGCCTCTTCGAGGGGCAATCCTCCTATTGAGATACAACTCACAATACAATATTTCTCTTCATGTCCCATTACATTTCTTGAACCCCTTTATATAGTGCTACCATCACCTAAGAACATTCTAAAGGAGGAATCTTCTGAAAGTAGAACCTTCTAAGAAGTCCTCTTACATTTATTATATCTAACTACCCATTTATTATATCTAACTACCATAGTGGGTCTTATTTAATAATATAGTGAACCTAGTTCACCTTACATTGAATGGCCTCCACTATTATCACTATGGGCCCTCTGGCCCCCCCCACTACCTCTCTAGCTACCTAACATTGTTGAGGACAAGTTGCAGGCATAAAGCTTTGACTCATGTGCTCAATAGTGGTCTTCTTCGAACGTCCGAATTATCAAACAAAATAGATGTATTTACAGAACCCATGAACATAGCTCACCACTTGATTGTTTATTAATGTAAATCAACTACATATATATAGCGCAAGGTGCATGAAAAAGATTTGAACAGATCTCCTATAAATGTGGATCTGAAACTAATGCAAGCCTAAACATGAAAGACACACAACAACGTAGTTACGTAAATCTTAACTAAGCATCCTAATTTCTACATTATTCCAACACTCCCCCTTAATGGAGAAATGGATTTTCTACCAAACATAACAGAGCATAACATAACATGCTTGCTGGTCTCAGTCTAAGCTAGGCTTACAAATTAACAATTTCATTTTGACCTTTCTTGATCTTAGATAGTGATGTAGATGGAGCTTCTTCCTTGGCTTGCTACTCCATATATGTTTCTTCTTGACCCTGTTCTGCTTCATAGCCCTTTTTACTGTGTTCCTCGACATTTTGGAATTTGACTTCTGATTATTGTTCTTTGTCCTCAACACTTCTGCATTTTCTTGAGAACATTTGTCTTTAATGTTCGCAAATGCTTCCAACTCCACATAAATATGTTGCTCCCATTTCTGGATACAATTAGCAATGTCCTGCTCAACGGACTCTTGCAACATTAGCTCATAGTAATACTTTATTTCTTCAAGACTCCACTTTATAAAAACTGACTCAATTTCTATATCTGTAATGCAACCTTCTTCTTCTTCAATGTCCATACAGTCCTCATCATAATCTAATGTTTCTTTGCATTCATCATAATATGGCTTTTGAAGCCATTCCTCAATAAATTCTAATTCTTCATCAAACTTATCTGGCACTTCACCTAAGTGCTTCACATCACATTCTTCATTAGTAAACCCTGCACACTCAAAAACATTCAATAGAGTATCAATACAATTTTTGCTCATTTCATTTTGCTCTTCTAAGAGAGCTTTTTTATTTTTCTCCTCTTCATTTTCCTTCTCTTCCTTCTCTGCAACAATAAAGTTGTCTTCCACTTGATTTGTGTATGCACGTGGACCACTCTTCTCACAAAACAACAACTCATCAATAAGATGTTTCTCATGCATCAATTTTGACCACTCTTCATTAGATGAATTGTCTTCATCAAATATGACTTCATATGTCTCTCCTTCAAATAGATCTTCCTCCACAAGGTTTTCAGTCTCATGAGTTG
>ML780826.1:1198966-1234617 GCA_009831015.1 Picea engelmannii
TGCTTCTTTTTAGTATAAATAGGAGTCGAGGGTATGAGAACCCTAGCTTGGATATTATTGTAACAGAGCGCTGCTCGATTGGAGGTTTCCCCCTCGAAGAGGCCTGTGAACATTGCTATCTGAATCAAGTGCTATTTCTGTTCTAGTGCTATTTCTGCTGCTATTTCGTATATCATTTCTGTGTATTGTGAAGATTATGCTGGATATTTTACTGTTATTCTGTTATTTCTAGCATTTCGTTTCTGTTCTACATATTTTATATATCTGGTATCTTGCAAAATAACATTATGAAAATGATAACACATCAACTGTGAGTAAGGAGCATATCAAATAAATTCCAAACAGATTTAACACAGTTGAAGAAGAGGAAAACATGCTGAAAGAAATCAACCGTGATGAATCTCACAGTCTCAAGCAAAAATCGTCTTTATTACTCCAATCTGGTTTACAAAAAACTCAGTCATTACAATGAAAACCCTCTTGACAGAGGTTTTCCCCCCAGCCNCATCAATCTTTAAAAAAAAAAAAGGAAAATCAAACTCTTTGCTTTCCAGGAATCTGAAACGTTTTGTCTTCTAGAC
This sequence comes from Picea engelmannii, assembly GCA_009831015.1. Lineage (NCBI taxonomy): Eukaryota > Viridiplantae > Streptophyta > Pinopsida > Pinales > Pinaceae > Picea > Picea engelmannii. Next base: position 1,199,548 of record ML780826.1, read on the forward strand.
TCTGCGGCTGCCAGATGCTTCGTTGAACCGCTGCCAATCTTTTGACAAGTGGGGTGTTCTCTTAGTATTATCCATGCATTTGATTCTATTTTTAATGCTGGGTGTCATCCCGAGTTGAATTATGCAGAAAACGTATCATTAAATAATAAAAATATGAATGCATCAATTGTTTGAAATAGATAAGCTGGTATCAAATCACTGGACATCCAGCCCATGCAAAAATCTCAATTCAGACTGTAGTCCATTTATTGAGGACCAGTGGCCAGGATTTGTTGAGTAAGAGTGGAATCATTTCCAATTTGTAGTCCGCGAATTTCTCGAAGTTATTCTTGAACAAACGTGCAAGCTTCTGCAGAATCTCCGCATATTCATCTCTGTCTGCCCACGTGTTTTCGGGACGAAAGATTTCAGCAGGTACGCCCTCCACCTTGTATGGAACATTAAGACCAAATATGGAGGTCTCACTGTAAGTAGCCTGAAGCAGAGATCCGTTGTGAATTGCATCAATGATGCTTCTTGTATATGCCATCTTGATTCTTTTACCAACCCCATAGCTCCCATTGCGATTTCAGAATCTCTTGCACCATCCATAGAGCGTTGGTTGATGTTTGTAGATCCAACAATGATATACTCATCGTCCACTATCATCATCTTGTAATGCACATAGATCATGAAGCATCTATTGTCTTGAGCTCTCTTGTAGTCTGTATCATTCTCAGGCCTTTGTGGGGGCATGTACTGACCTCCCATTTTCTCCTCCCGGTTCCCCAAGCTGAAAAAGGTCAGATAATCACGTGGGCTCACATCATACATCTGATTTGCTCCGAGGGCCTGTGCAATATCAAAATACATCATGTCCATTGTTCTTCTCTGCCAATCCAATATTGCCTGCACTAATTCAGTGTGAGGGATTCCCTCAGGCCACATGGGTACCACAACGTAGACAGAGAACCTTTCCCCGGACTCGATCTTTTTCACAATTTTGAGGGACAATTACTTGGGAATGAGATGAAGAGCTCCGATGTCTGGCAAATCAATATTTCCATGATGTCTGGGAACCCTAAAGCAGCGCCCCCATCTATCGATCGAAATAGCTAAACATTCCACGATTCCACATCATTCTCATATGTCACGGGGGTTGGGGGAGAAATGCATTCCTCCATCGATATCAAAAGATTTGGATCAGCTTGCTTCTTCCACCGCTGCTCAAAATTATAGAGAACATCCCATGCGACAGGGCCCTCCATCTTGGAATGTATGTCATGCCAAGGTTCCCTGGGGCCGCCCTTTTCAATGCAAGCTCCAAGGAAATTGGGTTGGTGGAAATCGCGAGAATGATTTGAACCATCTTGTAGAGTTGTGAATAGAGAATGGGAGGGTGTGTCGTACCTTCCATCGTAGAGATCAATACCTCCCACAAATGCTACAATTGATCACCTCTGAGAACCCGAAGGTGCATCCACAACAACCATTTTCTGGTGATGAGCGAACATGGTGGCAATCGTCATGTCCTGCGTAATGCTCGTCCTATTGTTGGGATCCCTGGGACAGAGCGTGCACCGGACTTTGCTGTTAGAAAAATAATCTAATGTCTCCTGGTCATGAGTAGCCATGACACCCTCCTTGCGAACAATTCTATTGGAGGTCCTATCGTCCCACATGAGTAGCAGTACTCCAACTCCTTCATTTTCCTTATGCTTTAGGAGCTCCCCTAGCGTTTGTTCCCCTCCGGGTTTCTGGCACTTGGGGTCTCTGATAAGCCTTATTCACGTATAGACTGACCAGCCAGTAATATAAACAAGATGCCTCGCATTTAAGATGTATTCAAATAGGTTCTCCCAGTACCGGTGCTACCGGTATACCTATCCTCCCAAGGCCGCATTAAAAGAGTGGTGCACATGAGCATCATGGTAAAGCGTGACCCTGCAGCCCTTCTTCTGCTTCAAGAAAGTATATGGAACTCCTTGGAATGCCGGGGTGAGAGCGGGAGGTGGAATGTCGGAAAACTGAAGCTTCAAATCGACCTTGCCGCCTCCATGGAGTGGGAGTCCCTCCTCGTTACAGAGTCGGATCTGGCGATCGATGAGTCGACCTTGGAGGATGTCTAGGGTGGGCACCCTCGCCCGTCCAATCAGGGTTGCTCCGATGGCGTTATTTCTCTTAACACTCACAACCAGGTTGCTTGCCATGTGAGCGCAATATATGTGGAACGACTCATCCCACCGGGGATTCACGAAATTCTTGGCAATAACACGTGTGCGCCCCACCCTTTCCCTCTCCATGTTGATCATTGCATACAAGTCACTCCATCCCTTGCCCACTCCAAATCCTCCAGGGAGGTCTCTCCTTTGACAACTCTCTTGTCTTTTGGAGATCTGCTAGTTTTTGCACCAGACAATGTAGCCAGAGCACCAGTAGAAGTGATAAAGGAGCCTTTATCATATTTTATAGCTTGCTCGTAAAGTTCTGGAGGAGAAATATTATACAAAACATGGGTAAGCTTGAGAGAGCTGTCACTGATAATAGAACTAGCTGGAGTTGAGATTAAGGGCCTCAGAGGTTGCCCCCTTGCTTTTTCTGGATGTCCATGAATGATTTGAGGTCCTGTCTCCCGAGTCAAGGATGCGAGAGAAGAACTTATAGACAACATCTGTTGTCTTCGCTTATTTTCCTCAGAGATGTTTTGCTACTGAGAGGAGTGAAGAGATGATGATGATTTGGAAGTAGAGGGAGCAGACTTTTTCTGTTGTAGCTTATGGAGCTCTGAGAGGGTCTGTACTTTTACTGAACGAACGTTATCACCATCATCAATACTCACATTGCAATCACCTTTTGTCTTCTGCATATCGATCCTATGGAGGGAGATGGGAATATTCATCTCTTGCTTATCCATTCTATTCTTTGATCCTTGGGCAGCATAGTCAATTTTGATATCTGTTACAACATTGGCTCCCTCTAGGGATGGTACTTTCTCGTAAAGTGCCAAGAATAGTAGACCAGGTGCCTCATCCATTGGGCGACCTTACGCGAAAGCTGTAATTCTGAGTTCTACCGCCAGTGAAATCACCATCGGAAAATTTTAATGGAGTCGCCAGAGCATGTGCAACCAATATTTGCCTATGACTGGCTGCTCAACCAGGCCTTAGGACTATGCAAATGTCGTCCTCCTAGGGATAGATATCAACTTCGAATTCCCCGGCAATGGCGCCAAAATGTTGACACTCGAAACTAAAATGGGTTGCTGCAAATCAATCTCGAGGCAACCTTGAACCACTTTGGATTGGGAGCTGCCCCTTCCAATCTGAGAGGGATCTCTCGAACAATGTCATAATAGGAATTTAAGTAGAGTGAAAAAGGTGGGTAGATTTATGGGTAAATGATGGTCTTGGATTTTTAGAGTTTGGGGGTTAAACCAGGGAAAAGGTCCATTGGGCATGGAGTCAAATGAAAATCGAAGAAAGGAGACAATAGCAGAGATCATTTAACTTGCGGAAAGTGAGGCAAAGTAAGTCTATCTTTCAGTGTTTTGATAAATCATGATGCGATAGTGGAAAGAAAAAGGAAAGGCCGACGTAGCAGAGAATATATACAGAATTCTGAAAATGCAGATTGGTCTTACACCCGCTGATAGCTGGTGTAGAGGAAAGACAATAAACAATTACAGAAAACCCAAATCCATTCGTTATAGTAGTGGTCGTACTAAAGTATAACGAAGCACATAAGTTAGAGGAAAATGAAATGAAACGCAAATACGACGGAATAAGGAAGAAATAACATTATGAAAATGATAACACATCAACTGTGAGCAAGGAGCATATCAAATAAATTCCAAACAGATTTAACACAGCTGAAGAAGAGGAAAACATGCTGAAAGAAATCAACCGTGATGAATCTCACAGTCTCAAGAAAAAATCGTCTTTATTACTCCAATCTGGTTTTCAAAAAACTCAGTCATTACAATGAAAACCCTCTTGATAGAGGTTTTCCCCCCAGCCCTTCNCTTGTTACATACATCAGTCTTTTTAAAAAAAAAAAGGAAAATCAAACTCTTTGCGTTCCAAGAATCTGAAACGTTTTGTCTTCTACACTCTGTGGCTGCCAGATGCTTCGTTGAACCGTTGCCAATATTTTGACAAGTGGGGTGTTCTCTTAGTATTATCCATGCGTTTGATTCTGTTTTTAACGTTGGGTGTCATCCTGAGTTGAATTATGCAGAAAAGGTATCATTAAATAATAAAAATATGAACTCATCAATTGTTTGAAATAGACAAGTTGGTATCGAATCACTGGACATCCAGCTCAGTGATGCAAAAATATAAATTCAGACCGTAGTCCATTTATTGAGGACCAATGGCCAGGATTTGTTGAGTAAGAGTGAAATCATTTCCAATTTGTAGTCCGTGAATTTCTCGAAGTTATTCTTGAACAAACGTGCAAGCTTCTACAGAATCTCCGCATATTCATCTTCGTCTGCCCACGTGTTTTCGGGACGAAAGATTTCAGCAGGTACGCCCTCCACCTTGTCTGGAACATTAAGACCAAATATGGAGGTCTCGCTGTAATTAGCCTGAAGCAGAGATCCGTTGTGAATTGCATCAATGATGCTTCTTGTATATGCCAGATTGATTCTTTTACCAACCCCATAGCTCCCATTGCGATTTCAGAATCTCTTGCACCATCCATAGAGCACTGGTTGATGTTTGTAGATCCAACAATGATATACTCATCGTCCACTATCATCATCTTGGAATGCACATAGATCATGAAGCGTCTATTGTCTTGAGCTCTCTTGTAGTCTGTATCATTCTCAGGCCTTTGCGAGGGCACGTACTCACCTCCCATTTTCTCCTCCTGGTTCCCCAAGCAGAAAAAGGTCAGATAATCACGTGGGCTCACATCGTACATTTGCTTTTCTCTGAGGGCCTGTGCAATATCAAAATACATCATGTCCATTGTTCTTCTCTGCCAATCCAATATTGCCTGCACTGATTCAGTGTGAGGGATTCCCTCAGGCCACATGGGTACCACAACGTAGATAGAGAACCTTTCCCCGGACTCGATCTTTTTCACAATTTTGAGGGACAATTCCTTGGGAATGAGATGAAGAGCTCCGATGTCTGGCAAATCGATATTTCCATGATGTCTAGGAACCCAAAAGCAGTGCCCCCATCTATCAATCGAAATAGCTGAACATTCCACGATTCCACATCATTCTCATATGTCATGGGGGTTGGGGGAGAAATGCATTCCTCCGTCGATATCAAAAGATTTGGATCGGCTTGCTTCTTCCACCACTGCTCGAAATTATAGAGAACATCCCATGCAATAGGGCCCTCCAACTTGGAATGTATGTCATGCCAAGGTTCCCTGGGGCCGCCCTTTTCAATGCAAGCTCTAGGGAAATTGGGCTGGTGGAAATCGTGAGAATGATCAGAACCATCTTGTAGAGTTGTGAATAGAGAATGGGAGGGCGTGTCGTACCTTCCATCGTAGAGATCAATACCTCCCACAAACGCTACAATTGATCACCTCTGAGAACCCGAAGGTGCATCCACAACAACTGTTTTCTGGTGATGAGTGAACATGGTGGCAATCGTCATGTCCAGCGCAATGCTCGTCCTATTGTCGGTATCCCTGGGACAGAGCATGCACCGGACTTTGCCGTTAGAAAAATAATCTAATGTCTCCTGGTCATGAGTAGCCATGACACCCTCCTTGCGAACAATTCTATTGGAGGTCCTATCGTCCCACATGAGCAGCAGTACTCCAACTCCTTCATTTGCCTTGCGCTTCAGGAGCTCCCCTAGCGTTTGTTCCCCTCAGGGTTTCTGACACTTGGGGTCTCTGATAAGCCTTATTCCCGTATAGACAAACTAGCCAGTAATATAAACAAGATGCCTCGCATTTAAGATGTATTCAAATAGGTTCTCCCAGTACCGGTGCTGTCGGTATACCTGGCCTCCCAAGGCCGCATTAAAAGAGTGGTGCACATGAGCATCATGGTAAAGCGTGACCCTGCAGCCCTTCTTCTGCTTCAAGAAAGTATATGGAACTCCTTGGAATGTCGGGGTGAGAGTGGGAGGTGGAATGTCGGAAAACTGAAGCTTCAGACGGACCTTGCTGCCTCCGTGGAGTGGGAGTCCCTCCTCGTTACAGAGTCAGAGCTGGTGATTGATGAGTCGACCTTGGAGGATGTCTAGGGCGGGCACCCTCGCTCGTCCAATCAGGGTTGCTCCGATGGCGTTATTGCTCTTAACACTCACAACCAGGTTGCTTGCCATGTGAGCGCAGTATATGTGGAACGACTCATCCCACCGGGGATTCATGGAATTATTGGAAATAACACGTGTGCGCCCCACCCTTTCCCTCTCCATGTCGATCGTTGCGTACAGATCACTCCATCCCTTGCCCACTCCAAATCCTCCTGGGAGGTCTCTCCTTTGACAACTCTCTTGTCTTTTGGAGATCTGCCAGTTTTTGCACCTGACAATGTAGCCAAAGCACCAGTAGAAGTGATAAAGGAGCCTTTCTCATATTTTATAGCTTGCTCGTAAAGTTCTGGAGGAGAAAGATTATACAAAACATGGGTAAGCTTGAGAAAGCTGTCACTGATAGTAGAACTAGCTAGAGTTGAGATTAAGGGCGAGAGAAGCACTTATAGACAACATCTGTTGTCTTCGCTTATTTTCCTCAGAGATGTTTTGTTGCTGAGACGAGTGAGGAGATGATGATGATTTGGAAGTAGTGGGAGCAGACTTTTTCTGCTGCAGCTTATGGAGCATTGAGAGGGTCTATACTTTTACTAAACGAACGCTATCACCATCATCAATACTCACATTGCAGTCACCTTTTGTCTTCTACATATCGATCTTATGGAGGGAGATGGGAATATTCATCTCTTGCTTATCCATTCTATTCTTTGATCCTTGGGCAGCACAGTCAATTTTGATATCTGTTACAACATCTGGGATGAGAAAGTTGGTACGATGATGAAAGTAAATGTTTTGACACCATAGTGATGATGGTTGTATTAATGTAGAAACAATCGAGATTTGTTTGTGTTGCACTCATGAAAACATTAAGGATAATGTGATGAAGTGCATAAGGACATGCTAGGACATGTCTGAAAATGTTGTATTGTCTTAATGTTATGCACGAAATTTTTGAAAGGCAGTTGTATGCCATGGATACCCAATTAGATTATGATTTAGGAAGAAAACCATGATCGAATCAGGTTAATCAAAAACCTGACAGAGGAGATGAATGCGAGCCATCCATCGAAAGGAAAATCGATCTCAGTCGTCATATCGACTTCAATGTCCACTAGAGTTAACGGATCAAAAACCATTCATTCGATTAGATTGACGACCAGGAATCATTGCGGAACGCGAAGGAAAAAATTAACGGATGTACTAGTTCACGGTCCACAATCAACCAACACCATTGACCTCATCGGGGTGGATGATCAACGACCACGATTAAAAGAGTCGGGCGAGCACTTTTCAGATTACAGAGGTTGAACTCTCTAATAAAGAGCGATCATATTGGGGGTTTCGCGATCACTGTGAACTGCCAATATGTGAACGATCGGTGGGTGAACCTGCAAGGAACCCACGTGTCAATGCCGCATAAACTCATACTGTGATTGGGTTCTATGGTTGAATTTAGCAAATCGAAGCTCTGTTCTCAATCTAAATTCTTCGTCAAACACTTATGTGTTGGAATTATTATTATCTGGAAATTGTGTGGTTTAAAATCGATCGAGGGCTAAGATCAATGGCCCGCGTTCATTACAGAGATTGCATATGTACACGGGTTAACGTCGAGACCTGTACCCGTAATGTAAACACAATATAGTGTTGTTTTGAGTTTGGGATCTAATTGTAGATTGGATGACCCGTATTCGTGTAGAGATCAGAAGGAGAGTTAAACCGCGAGCTAGTTGAGCTTCTGAAATACCTTGCAGCCGTTGGATCTAAGGGAAGATGGATCTACACTATTGATTAGCAAACAAGGGATTAAGTCAGGATCATAGCGCATGGACATGGGAGATGAAAGGATAGCGCCTGAAAAGAATAGAGCCGAGGTCACAACTCTCACTCGTAGGGAGAGAAAACAGAGTTCCTCTGGGCCATTCAAGGAAGATAGAGTTTATCACTCTACGTTAGACTTTGGTCACGGGGACTGGTTCTATGAGAATAAAGGTGTTCATAGTTAGCGCATTGCATGGAATTTCTTAGAGGAAATGCATGTTTGCATAAAGGGAAGATAATGGACCTTCCATTGAGGAAGGAGGACCTTCCAAAATTTCACTTACATTGTATGGGTGTCAAAGAAAAGAAAATTTGGGTGGCCATGAGTGTGGGAACCTTGGTTACTACCGAAGAAAGAATGCTTGGGTGCATTCAAGGGAAACCTATAGTTTCATATGTGTCGAATTGGGATCATGATCAACCTGTAGTAGGAAGCACAGTTCAACTGCAATAATGAACGAAGATGAATAAGCCATATGGTTAAGAGCTTGGCTAAGCTCCAACACACCATGGAAAAGTGCTTGTCATAAGTGTGGCAAACTTGAAATCAATGCAAGGGTACATTGGGTATGAATGTGGGCACAAATGTTGGCACATTCATTAAATTCAGTTGATATCTGAATTATATTTTGAAAAGCTTGGTAGGTTGAAATGATGCATATGTAAGGGATGATGTTTCCTTCCATGTTTATATAGATGTGATGCAACTGTTAGAATGCACAAGTTAAGAAAGGTTGTGATGACATTTTAAATGTGGTGAGAATATATATATATATATATATATATATATATATATATAAACAGGAGAAACTAACATCTTGTTTGGCTGTGTAAAGAGTGAATTACAGGAGGAAAGAGTCTTGGATATGGTAGTATTGTAAGCCCATAAGGAAAAACAATTGCCTGGTGAGCTAAACTACTATGGGGAGGAAAGTCCCATGCTTGTGAATCTGTTCCCTATGTGGAACAAATCTGGAAAAACAAAATGTGTAATTTGGAAATCTGTAGGTGACAGATTTGCAATAAAATTATGAAATTTAGAATTTATGATGATGTCTCATGAATTTATGTATACCTGTGATATAGGTGAGAAGAAAATATCTGTCTAGAAAGGACAAATGAAGTCTATCAAGCTGAAAAGCATGAAAAATGGCTACTGCTGAGCCATGAGAACCCCGTGGTAAGCCATGATCGCCTGGAATATGTTGTGTTGAGGTAAAATAAGACAAAGGGACGCCTCAAAAAAGCAAGTCTGAGGGGCACCTTGACTGTAAGGCTCAATGAAGCCTTTGGAATTCTTCATGTGCAAGAAAACCTTGGCAAGGCAAGATGGATCACCCAAGGAGATGTATAGCAGAGAAGAGGATGCCTGAGCCTAGGCCTAGAGGGTGAGTGACCGCAAGGAAGAGGAGACTCTGATAGTTATTGTAAACTATTGATTCGGATCATGCACACAATGGGTATGTCTGAGAAAAAACAGTGAGGATGGATAACAAGACAGCCATGTGGATAGAAATCCACAAATTGCGCAGATGAGTATCTTGTTAAATTGTGAATTTTTCTAGAATTTTATGCAACAATAAAATGTTTTTGCATGAAAATATGATTAATGTGCTTGTTGTACAAGAATTTTTGAAGGTAGGTGAAGAAGGCCAAGAGGCTAAAAAGGACCTAACCAAGAAAGAGGGTCAATACTTGTGAAGAAGTTGAATGAGAAAGGCCTGACAGGTGTTACTGAGAAAGAACACCGAGGACGGTGTTCCTTTTAAAGGGGAGAGGATTGTAACACCCTTGTTTCCCCGCATAGGTTGCTTACAGGGGTTATTCTGCAAGTACCCTAGGTCAGATAGGGATAAGATAACACACATAATTTATGGAGGATTTCCTCTCTGGAGGGATCTGATTGACTGCGTTGTGAAGCCTAGGAGGGTCCTTATAACTGGTTATGATACCTCCACTCTATTGTTGTGGTGTCTCAGGCCCCTCCTGGGCAAGGCATACCTACTTTAGTTCAGGAGGTCCCTTTCATCCATCATATCTTGTTTGTGTGCATTGTACTTTAGATTTATTTGGGAGTGTACTCTCTGATTATTAGTCAGCCTTATGATTTTGTATTATATCTCGGGTTTTGAGTCACCATGGAGCAAGACCGGTCTCTTCGTCTTTTGAATCTACCACCACGTCTTGATCCTTTACCAAAGTCACCTCCTAAAAGGCGTAGAGTTATTAAGCGTGGTACATATATCTCCACCTCCCAAGATCATGATCATCCTACCATGAGTACTAAGTCAGATATGACTGTCTTGGGAAGCCCTTCGACTCTTATATCCGTTTTGATTAGCAGAGTCCCCTCGACTCCCTCATCGTCAATTGTTTGGATTCTAGAGGCTCCCTCATATAATGCTACCCAACCCATGGTCTTTGCTCAACCCATGGGAAAAAATCCTTTTGTATTTCCACAAGGTATGCCAAATCATAGTACTCATTCAATACCTTCGGTCACTAATACTTTTTCTTATGGTATGCTAGACATGACTTCACACTTCTCATCCTCAGTTTCGGCGTTTCACGTTAATCCTATTTTTGGGTCTGGGAGGATGACGCCTCCTTATACTCCTTTCTCATTTGGTGGGGGTCATATCCCTCAACCATTTCCTATGGTAGGAGGTTGGAATCCTCCTTCCTTTGGGCCCAATATTAGCTTCACTTTTCCAAGATAGAGTGCTCAAATGGGTGTTCCCTCTACTTCTTATATTTCATTCGTCATTCTTTCTTCCACAACGCCGATTCCTACAAACCCTTTTATTATGGTGAGCCTCCCTTTGTCCTCTAGTGTTTGATCCAAAGGGAGTCATTTTAATAGTATGGGAAACCCCCTGCATGGAGTTCCTTCGTCTGGGGGAAACGCATATCCTCATATGAGCAATCCTTATAATGTCATTTTCTCTTCGCAAGAGGCTTCCTCGGTAATGATTCCCTTACAAAATTTTATGAATTAGTTGGGAGGATACTATCCTATCGAACATGGCCATGGTATATACCAGAACCCTGTTTGGCCTGCGATCTCTCAAAACCAGTCTTTCCCGGGAGCATGGGCTCCGACGTTGCAACCCCAACTCCCTTTTCTTACCACTTTAAATCTACCAGACTTGTCAAAATTGATGAATGACTCTATGCATCACGATCTGTCATGGCCCCCTGTCTCCACCAAGATTCCTTCTCACATTCCAAAGTTTGAAGGAAAAAATGGTGAAGACATGGGTGATCATGTGACTAACTTTCATCTATGGTGCTCATCTAACTCCCTTAATGACGATTATATTCGTTTGAGGCTATTTCAATGAACCCTCACAGGGGTCACTGAGAAGTGCTACATCGATCTACCTGGGGGAACTTTGTAATATTCCAGATATAAAATACTATGTAGAACAAAAAATAATTAGCTAGAAATGGCAGATAAACAATGATATAACCAGAACAACACCACAATAATACCAAAATAATACCAGAATAACACCAGAAAGAGCACTTTGATTACTGAGAGCAATGTTCACTTGCCTCTTCAAGGGGGAAACCTCCAACATAGCAGAGCTCTATTACAATAATATCCTAGGAAAAACTTATCATACCCTCTATTCCTATTTATACTAGATCTGTCTATCTAAAAGAACAATCTAGAGGAAGATCCTTCTAGAAGCGAAAGCTTCTATTAGGTCTTCTTACATTTGGCTTATGCCTCATTATTACTAGGCCTTATTAATATTGACCTTTATTACATGGAAATATATTATTCTACCCACTTGAGGGGTTAGGTAGGCTAGGTCCCTAACATGCCCTCCCCCTTAGAATCAGCCTTGTCCTCAAGGCTTGAGATGAGGAAATTGCTGTAGAATGTTAGCTGGCTCCCAGGTGGCATCTGCTGGAGTTGTATCTTTACACTGAACTAACACTTCCTTGATGGTACGTTGACGAAGACGACGCTCTCGCTGGTCCAAAAATTTTTGTGGCTGCAACCAGATGGATTCTTCTTCATCCAACTCAGGAAGGTTGGTTTGAGTTTGGAACTTAGTTCCAATCACCTTCTTTAAGAAAGACACATGAAAACCAAGATGGAGCTTAGAATGATTGGGTAAATCTAACTGATAGGCCACCTGACCCACACACTTGAGAACTGTATAAGGACCATAAAATTTGGGTGCCAGTTTCCAACAATGTTCGGCCTTGAGTGAAGTTTTCTTATAAGTTTGTAGCCGAAGAAATACCTGGTCTCCTTCAGAAAAGTGTCATTTTGAGCGACCTTGATCAACTTGTTGCTTCATGCGATTCTGAGCCATGACCAAATTTTCTTTAAGGGTACAGAGAATAGCTTCGCAAACTGTAAGTGTTTGGTCAATCGCCTAGGCCTTCGATACACCTGGAATGTAGGAGAGAACTAAAGGTGGATTTTGTCCATATACTGCTTCAAAAGGAGTAATGCGAGTAGTTGTATGGTAAGAAGTGTTGTACCACCATTCAGCTATTGGTAACCATCGAGCCCATTGATTTTTCCTTTCAGAGGAAAAACACCTCAAATAAGTCTCCAAAAACTTATTGACGACTTTAGTTTGACCATCAGTTTGGGGATGATAGGCGGTGTTGAGATGCAATTGGGTGCCCTGGAGTCTGAATAGTTCTGGCCAAAAATTGTTGGTGAAATTTGGATCTCAATCAGGAACAAAATAATGAGGCATGCCATGAAGATTGAATATATGATCCATGAAAAGTTGAGCATACTTTGAAAGACGATCCATAACCACCATGATGACAGACTTATTTCCTGATTTAGGTAATCCCACAATAAAATCCATAGAGGTGTCCCTCCAAATAGAGGGTGGAATTGGAAGCGGTTGGAGTGTGCCAGGAGGTTTGATGGTTTCGCCTTTGTTGCATTGACAAACATCACATTCTGCTACAAAAGTGCGAACATCCTTTTTCATACCATCCTAGAAAAAAGAACGTTTGAACCGGTCATAGGTTTTGGTAAACCCTGAATGCCCAGCTGTGGGAGTAGCATGAAGCTCAGAAAGCACCGTGGATTTAAGTTGGGATTGTTTACTTAAATACAAATGGCCTTTGTAGTAAAGTTCAGTGTTGTGCCAAGATTTTCCCTGGGGAAAATGGAGAGTTGGCTTTCAATTGTTGGATCATATGCAATATTTTATGATCATGTAGCCATTCTTGGCGCATACCTTGGATCCAATATGGTACAATGAAGGAGAGGGAAAAAAGGGACCCTTCATCTTCATATTTGTGAGAAAGAGCATCAACAACCACATTTTTTTTGCCTTTCTTGTAAATGATCTCATAATCATAACCAAAGAGATTAGTTTCCCGCTTTTGTAGCTTTGGGGAGGAAGTCTGTTTCTCCAGAAAATATTTGAGGCTTTGATGATCTGTCTTAATTTGGAAGCATTGCCCCAGGAGATAAGGGCACCAGAGATCCACTGCATGCATAATAGCTAACATTTCCTTTTCATAGTTTGATTGGCCCAAATGGCGTTCGGGCAATTGTTTGCTAGTAAAGGCCAAAGATCTGCCTTCTTGCATAAGGACAACTCCAATTCCTCTGCCTGAGGCATCACATTCAAGGACAATGGTTTTTGTGAAATCAGGAAGGGCCAAGATTGGGGTAGTACACATACTTGCCTTCAAATATTGAAAATCTTGATCCGATGCGAGATTCCAAGTGAAAGAATTATTTTTAAGGAGAGCAGTGCGAGAGGCCACAATATTCCCATAATTGCGAACAAACTTGTGATAATAGCCGATTAAACCCAAAAAACCACGCAAGCTTTTGATAGTCTTGAGGCAGGTCCAATCCTGCATTGCTTCAATATTTTTAGGATCCACCTGGACACCGGCCTTTCCAACAATAGACCCAAGTACTCTACTTATGAGGTTCCAAAGGCACATTTAGAGCGTTTGAGGAAAAGTTGGTGCTGCGAGAGTAGATGGAGAATTTGATCCACATGGAAAAGATGAGATGGTCAAGTTTTACTATAGATGAGAATATCATCAAAGAAAACTAAGACAAAATGATGAAGAAAAGGACGGAAGACATGATTCATGAGGCTTTGGAAGGTGGAGGGGGCATTACACAGGCTAAAAGGCATGACCAAAAACTCATATTGACCCTCGTGAGTTTGAAATGAAGTCTTGGGTATGTTAGCTTCTTGCATATGTATCTGGTGGTAGCCATAACGCAGATCAAGTTTAGTGAAGTACTGAGCACCACTGAACTCATCCAAGAGATCATCAATGATAGGAATGGGGAACTTGTTCTTGATGGTGAGCTTATTGAGGGCACGAAAGTTGGGACACATGTGCCAAGTACCTTCTTTCTTAAGTACTATGACCATAGGGGAAGAATAAGGGCTAGTATTGGGGCGGATAACACCCGCTTGGAGAAATTCCTGCACTATTTTCTCAATTTCATGCTTTTTGGAAAAGGGGTGATGATAAGGGAGAACATTGGGAGGAAGACTGTTAGGAACAAGGGGAATGGAATGATCATGAACACCATGAGAAGGAGGAAGTCCCTGAGGGGTGGAAAAAACATCTTGATGTTTGGAAAGGATAGCTTGGAGGTCAAGATGCATAGAGGGTGTCTCAACAACTTGAATAGAATGGAGTTGAGAAATGATACCGAAGTGGCCTTTCTTGAGGATATTTTCCATACGATGGGAACTAATGATCTGAGGAGAACCAACTGTGAGACCTTGGAATTGATACCTTTGTCCTTCCTGTTGGAATTGCATGGTTAATTCTTTAAAATCCATAAGAATGGGACCCAAAGTGCGTAACCATTCAACACCTAGAACAATGTCACAACCTCTCATGTCAATGGAAAACATATGAGTTTTCAATTGGTAATTTCCAATTTGAAGACAAAAAATTTCACAATGCCCACCACATTTCATAAACCCACCATTGGCTATCATGATTTGAAAATTATTAACAGCACGAATATAGCAATTGGTTTCATGGACAATGCGACAATGAATAAAATTGTGGGTGCTACCACTGTCAACAAGGATGATGACCTTCATGTTCTTAATGTAGCCAATGAGCTTGAGAATTTGTGGGGCCAAGAAGACAGTGAGGGAATGAAAGGAAATAAGTGGGTCAACTTTAGGTGGGTCAGCAGGCTCCTGGGTGGCATCGGGAAGGGGGGGTTCTTCAATAAGAGGAACTATCACATCCTCTTCAGGAACATCTTCGTAAATGGCCATAAGGAGTTTTTGTTCCTTACACTTGTGCCTCGGAAAATATTTTTCATCACAATTATAGCAAAGACCCTTCAGTTGGCGTTCAACCATTTCATCCCTAGTTAGTTTCTGGACCTTGAGGGGAGTGACAGGGGGGTTAGGATTAGTGGGTAGAGGGCGAGGAACAAAAGGGGGTTTTTTGTTATGGGAAAAAACAACTTGTTGGGCCTCTTTAGCACATTGAGTAGCTTCCAACCAAGTTGGAGGGCGGGCCATGAGAACCTGGGATTGGATTTCATCCTTGAGACCACTGATAAAGAATTCACGGAAGAACACATCTGACCTGCCCTCTATTCGAAAGATTAATTGTTCAAAAGAAGTGATGAAGTATTCCATTGTGCCTGGCTGTTTCAACTTGGTCAAATGACTAAGATAATGGGTATCAGTATCAAAACATACATAGAGCTCAACAACAAACTGGGTCCAAGCAATATACCCCTGACGTGAATTCTTTCGCCATTGCCACCATTGCCAACGTTCAGGATCTAGAGAGAGGACAACATAGAGAAGTTTGGCCAAGTCGTCAGTAATACTATGTAGAGAAAAATAATGCTCCATTTGAGTGACCCAACCCATAGGATTGGAGCCATCAAATTGATTGACCTCTACATGGGGAATATGGGGTTCACAATGAAAGGAGTTGGCTTGAAAATGCGGAGACTGAGAGGAATCAACAACATCATTTGGTCTAATGAGGAAGGACCCGTAGGGCGGTTCAACAATTGATTGACAATAGATTGGAGGGAGGTAAATTGGGTTGTGATGTTGGCTTCTAATTTGTCAAGGAGGGAATGGGTAGAATCCATCTGAGATGTGAGATGTTTGATGGAGACATGGCCTTGATTGATGTAATTTTGGAGGTCTTGGTTGCGATTGGTGGCCATTTGGAGAGGGGAAGTGCAGGTAAGAAAAAAAATATGGGTGGGTGGGACCACAAAAAAAAGGACTTAGAAGTGATAGGTACCACGACGATCAGTGCGTGCACGGAAATATAATGGAATAGGCGGAAAAATAGGAAAACTGGGAAGGGTTCAGGTCCACTAAAACGAAAAGGATTAAAAATGAAGTGTATGACTGCGGAGAAAAGGGGAATCCAATGGAATAGGTCCCAAATAAGTGTGCTGACGAGACCACTATACTCCCTTTTTTTTTTTAACTCCTGTGGAGTTATACTCCGATCTGAAGAATACTGCAGTGATGAAATGCCCAAATTCTTAACAAGAAGAAATGTGTAGTAATTTCGCAATCTGAATGCAGGAGACACAATTGCGCGATAATAGATCTTGTCTATTCTGTTTTTGTTTCCGTCCCAAGGGTTAGGGTATTCAAGGGTTCTACAGACAAGGGTTTTCCCTGTGCTATATCTCTCTGATATACGTGCGGGGTCCAACAGTAGTACCCGGCCCAATATCTCAGGGCACCAACTAAGGAGGCTAGACCGTACCCTTAGCCATACTACCCGACTACCCAAGTACTAGAGAGTATCTTATTGAGTGTTGTTCTCGGTGGCACTATAGCAGTCGGGCAGTCGATTGGTTTATCTATGGAGGGCTTCAGGAGATCGTGGCCGATCTGTATACAGGGGTTGTCTTATGCGCCACCACTCGAAGGGGTACCGACAAGGGTTACAAGGGTGGCCAACAGATGTGCGCTTAAGTACCACTTGTATTTCATGTGTGTATGAATCCTTGACCGCATGTTTATGTGTGTAATGATAGATCTCTATAGCTTAAATATGTCGGAATATGTCTCTACCCTGAAAACATTTAACCCACAATTTTCTGTCGAGGAAGGTTCTCTGATACCACTTGTAATATTCCAAATATAAAATAGTATGCAGAACAAAAATAATTAGATAGAAATGGCAGATAAACAATGATATAACCAGAACAACACCACAATAATACCAAAATAATACCAGAATAACACCAGAAAGAGAACTTTGATTATTGAGAGCAATGTTCACTTGCCTCTTCGAGGGGGAAACCTCTAGCAGAGAAGAGATCTATTACAATAATATCCAAGGAAAAACTTCTCATACCCTCTATTCCTATTTATACTAGATCTATCTATCCAAAAGAACAATCTAGAGGAAAATCCTTCTAGAAGCAGAACCTTCTATTAGGTCTTCCTACATTTGACTTATTGCTCCTTATTGTTAGGCCTTATTAATATTGACCTTTATTACATGGAAATATATTATTCTACCCACTTGAGGGGTTAGGTAGGTTAGGTCCCTAACAAAATTACATAACTTTCAGTCAGAAGGTCTTGGTTTTTCTCAACCACTTCCAATTGTTGGTTCGTTACGATCTCGACATAGAAATTTTATCGGATCTTCATCAAGAGAAAGCCACCCACATCTCCGATCATATCCAAGAGTGGCATAAACGGAAGAGGTTAATTAAAGCCTACATTCCTCCAGATTTTATGTTGGAATGGTTCCTCAAGTATTTATTTCCTTACATTTCGAAGGATGTTTCTACATCTAGAGTGACATCTGAGGAAGAAGCCCTATTCAAAGCCCAACAATTGGACCTTATATATACTTAATATAGGATGCTTTACAAAATTATCCCTGAAAATCCGCAGTCAAATTACAATCCTAGACAAAAGGTTGGGCCTCATGCTAATGACATTATAGGCTCCAAAAATGCTAAGACTACAGACCTAGTGAACAACCAGCTGAAAGATTTGTCTCTTAACCCTTCTGTAGTAGGACAAGCTACAACTTCGTCCTCCACCACCCTGTCAGTGGATGTGCATTCTGTATAGTCATCGTCGAACCCAAAAAGTGACCAGCAACCCAGAGGGAACAAAAAGAAAGGACGAGGTAATATCATAAGGGTGGGAAGAATAACAAAGCCAAGGACGACAATAATAATGATAAATCTAATAGTAATTCGAGTGAGGGCTAGAAAGAGAAGAGGAAGGTGAAGTTTCCTGGTAAACTTTGTAAAGATGATCACCTTACCCACTTATGCCCCAAAATTGAGGAATATTTGAGGCTCATAGCGTTGCAACCTGCTGTGTTGACTAACCTGTTTCCACATAACCAAAATATGACCTCGGGAACCTCTAACACTGGAAATGCGTCGAGCGAGAGTCAAAACCCCTTGGCACATGATGGTGGCCATCTATGCATCAATATGGTTAAGTCTCAGATTGATATAGCCACTTGATTTCACGATTACAGTTCTTCAAAGACTGTTTTAGGTCTTGAGTCTCCTCCTCCCGAAACACCTTTGTAGATTGATAAGTTGGAACCTCTGCCTCGTATTCTGAAAGGAGTCATTAAGAGATCTGCCCACAATCCTAATTCTAGAGCCAACCAAAATTACTCAATTGTCGAGGATTTAGGCCAAACCCCGTGCGTGATGTCGGCTTTGGAGGTGCTCCAGATGTGTCCTTCATAGAGGAATGCCTTACTGTCTGCGTTAGGAGCTCTAGACTCATGTGGCTCAAAGGTTATCAGCTTTGATGTCATGGACGTTAATCCTCATTTACCTTACCACGTGGCCTTTCAAATCCATGTGGTGTACATGAATGTTACCATCAAATGTATTTTAATTGATGAGGTTGCTTCGACATCCATGATGTGTTTGGCTTGTTGAAAAGCCATTGACTCTCTTCCCCTATCTCAATCCATGATCATGTTAACTGCATTTGATGGACGTTATTTTAGACCCCACAGTATCCTTCTCACTTTCCCAGTCCAATTAGGCAGAAAGACTGTTGAGGTTGAGGTCATGGTGGTTGATGTGCCTCTTGACTAAAATATTTTACTAGGGCGTAATTGGACTTACGCTATGACAGTCATTGTGTCGTCGATTTTCCGTGTTCTATGCTTTAGGAAATATTGTGATGATCGACCAATTGTCCTTTGTGCATCCTGGTCCTACTGCATCGGTGGGGCCTTCGGTCCCTGTTATTGATAATTCTCAGCAGGCAAATGATAATGTTGGTGTCGAGATGTATTCCTCCTTGATGGGTACTTTTGATTTCGCGACACCAATTTCATATATTAATGTTGTCTTCGGTGAGTCTTCATCATCAATGAGGTTTGTTCCTTTCCATACTTTGTATTTCACCGACCCTTGGACCCTATCTTCCTCGACTATGTCATACAAATGTCATTCACACATTGAGATGGAGATGCCATTATCCGCAGTAGAATTTTCATATCAGGATATTCAAGAAGCTACTGCTGACCCAGATCCTTCCTCCTCACGAACGAACGAGGTGGATCCTGTCTTAGATCCCATATGGGTCGTACAATCATCTTGTTCACATGATTTCCTTGATGATACTTTACCCTTGAATGAAGCCATCTTAGAGCCCATGTCTGGTCCTGATAGGCCTTGGGACTATATGCATCATCGATCCTATTTTTTCCCAGAGCTTGTGAGGTTTGAATAGGATGAGTTTAGGTCTACCCTGAGTGAGATGGTCGGTCATGTCATGGTTTTGTTATATACACATGGTATTTATGCTGAAGGAAACATGGAGAACATTTCTCCTACTGTCACGATCGACATCTCTCAAACCCCTAGTAAAATTGAAAACGTATATATCGGTGCAGATTGTTCGTCTGAGGAAATTCAGATCTACATCGATCTCTTCAAATAGTTCTGAGATGTATTTGCTTTGTCGTACGAAGAGATGCCAGGGATTGACCCCAACATTGTCGAACATGAAATTAAAACCCGTTTGAATGTTAAACCTATTCAACAATGTCTTAGAGCTGTAAATCCTAGGAAGGCCCCCGTTATTCAGGAAAAAGTGGAGAAGCTACTCAATGTCGGCTTCATCTACCTGGTTCCCTTGACCGAATGGGTGTCCAACCCCGTTCCCATAGATAAAAAGCAAGGAACCATCCGTGTATGTATGGATTTTAGGGACCTAAACAAAGCTTGTCCTAAAGATAACTTCCCCACTCCTTTTATTGACCAAATTTTTGATGAGTGTGCAGGAAGTGAAGTCTTCTCCTTTATGGACTAATTTTTATGTTATAATCAAATTCAAATAAAACCCAAGGATCAACTTCATGCACAACGTTTATTTGTCCTTGGGGTACCTTTTCATACCGTAAAATGTCTTTCAGTCTTAAAAACATCGGAGTGACCTTTCAGAGTGCCATGACCTTTGCATTTCATGATCTTAAGCATATTGTCGAATCTTATCTAAATGTTCTCATTGCTCACTCTCGCAAGAGGGTAGATCACCTGACTCACCTTCGACTAGTATTTGAAAGATGTCGCTATTATCGCATCCGGTTGAACCCTCACAAATGCATATTTTTCGTTAGGTCTGGTCTCCTTTTAGGATTCATAGTTTCTTAGCATGGGATCATGGTGGATCCTATGAAGGTTGAGGCAATACTTCAGTTGCCTCACCCGCGCAATATTCAACAACTTCAGGGTTTACAGGGGAAGGCTAACTTCATGCGCTGTTTCATAGATAACTATGCCAACATAACTAAGGGTTTCATGCATCTTTTGAAGAAGGAAACTCCATTCATATGGGATGAGAAAGCCCAGGAATCCTTCAATGCTATTAAGAAATCCTTGGTATCGGCACCTTTGCTGAAGCCCCCGAACTACAATAGAGACTTTTTGCTTTATATCGTCGCGTCCAAAGGGATGGTTGGTATGGTTCTTGTTTAGGAGGATGATGAGCTCCATGAGCACATTATCTATTACCTTAGATGAAATCTAGTTGGTCCTGAACTTAAATACTCCCACGTAGAGAAGCTAGCCTTAGTCGTTGTACATGTGGTTAAGAGATTACGTCATTATATCTTAATCTGCAAGACTACCGTAGTTTCGGATATCAATCCATTTTAATACATCCTTACTAGACATATCATAGGGGTGAAATACAATAAGTGGATTGTTATTTTGCAAGAATTTGATCTCGATTTTACCTCTGTGAAATCCAAGAAATTGCTAGTTTTTGTGGAAATGATGTCAGACTTCCCTAGATTGGATGAGGATATTTTTCACGACGATTCATTCATGGATGCATATATCTTCCTTATCTCGTTTTCGAACCCCTAGTATGGAGACATTTTAATCTACCTTCAAACCTTGAAGCTCCCCCAACATTTTCCGAGAGACGACCGACAATGTATATGTCATCAGGCCAAGAACTACCTTATTATTGGTCGTCGAGGGGTAGATAATATTTTTCATCATTGTTTGACTCACGAGGAGGCTGAGGCCATTCTTAATGGTCGTCACGGTGGGCCGTGTGGTGGTCATTTATTTGGGCTTGCGACAACTCAAAATATATTGCAAGTCAATTATTTTTTGTCGTCAATTTTTAAAGATTGCATTGAAGTGGTCAAGAAGTGTCACCCTTTCCAGATGTTCACTCGGAAAATGCGCTCGCACCCAGCCCCTCTTCACCCATTCGTCATCGTCGATTCCTTCACTAAGTGAGGGGTGGATTTCATAGACTGCAACCCAACCTCGACTGGGGGAACCATCATATTATCGTGGTCGTGGATTATTTTACTAAATGGGTTGAGGCCATGCCTACCGTTAAATCCGATGGTAAGCCTACAACATTTTTTCATATTCAATCAGATTATAGCCCAGTTCAGAATCCCAAAAGAGATTTTCATTGATCATGGTAGTCACTTCCAAAAGGAGATGATGACAGAGTTGGCATCGAAACTGGGGTTTACAAACGATCATTCTTCCCCTTATTATCCCAGGAAAATGTACAAGTAGAGGCCGTGAATAAATCTCTAAAGACCATTTTGCAAAAAAAATTCAGGTAGAGTAAATCTAATTGGCATGTGATGCTTTACCCTACACTTTGGGCATACCAAACCATGGTAAAGACTTCTACGAGTTTCTCACTGTTTCAGTTAGTACACGACATGGAGTCGATTCTTCCTATTGAAGGAGAAATCCCTTCCCTTAAGTTAGCAATCGAGCTCCTACCTGACACAGCCGATCTCGAAGAACACCTCATACACATAGAGAACCTCGATGACAAGCATTGAGACACCTATATGTCTATCAAAGTGAATAAACAATGTGTTAAGGTCCAATACGATAAATCTATCTATCCCCGATAGTACATTGAGGGTGACTTGGTCCTCCTTTATGACCAAGCCAAGGAACTGCTAGGGGCAGGAAATTTCAACCCCATGTGGCACAATCCTTATATCATGCGACATATCCTAAAGAAAGGAGCCTACGAATCGGAATATTATGAGGGGAATGTGTTGGACGAGCCCAAAAATGGGCTCTACCTTAAAAGGTATTATGCTCCAGCCTTCAAGATCAGGTGTGACCTTTGTATATTAGTGTATCTTAGTGTATATACTTCTTTTTTCTTGTCTCTTTTGTGTCATCGGCTTGCTTATTGAGTTTTCTCTTGGTTAGAAGATGTCAACGGAATATTCAGTAAACTTAGGATTCACAGATGGTGCCAGTCGTCATACGCAGAACATGGCTTCCACCGCTTGGGTTATTTATTCACCCGAGGGGCAACTGGTGTCTTCAGGTGGTATTCGTATTTAGCCATCAACGAATAATGTGGTTGAGTGTAGAATCATTATAAAGATATTACGCGATGCCATTTCAAATGGTGTTCAATCTTTAGAAGTTCGCCTAGAATCCCAATTAGTTTTATGTCAGTTAAACAACAATTACTGTGTGAGAGATCCTAATTTACTCCAAAAATTCCTACGGGTACGACTTTTGGAATGATATTTTGATTTTATTACTTATAATCACATCCCTAGAAGTTCTAATCAAGTATCTGATGCATATGATAACTACATTTTAGATTTTCATTTGTCACATAATTAAGTAAAGAAAACACACATTCATACATTCATCCATTGTAACATATACAAGTAAAGTTGAATACCAAATGTTTTTTTATATTTTAGCCTTTAAAGTCCAAAAATTATGGTGTCATAGTACAAAATTGGGCTCATGCCCTCAAAATACATGTACAACCAGTACATCGCATAACCATGACATCTATGTCTGTGGTATCATATGTGTGTCATGATAGCACACTACGACATTTGCAAGACGTCGGAAGAGTCTCACCCACGCACTGGGTACACCCACCATATCTTGCTACATCACCTTTGGAAGATCCTCCACTTGGACCATATAAATCATGTGTGTCAAATGAGACATGTTTCCCTACACATTCTGAAGAACTCTCTCTACATCCCTGCCTACCAGCTCATCTCCTCGGCCCCTGTGCTAATGTCGTGGGAACCCTTCTGGTCATCACAGACCTACATCTACATAAGAAAATACCTGTTAATACATGATACCATACAAAAATATTTGTGTTTTTGTTTTCCCTTTATCAAATTGAAAGAAAGAAAAAAATGAAATATATAAAAACCAATTCTACCGATCTCTCCAAAGGCAGATTCCTATGGAAATGGCATGTCATGGTCCCCTTGGTAGTGAATCCCTCCATAGGGATAGTCATCAATGGCTATGACCTGTCGGCGCCACCAGTGAAAGAACTCATCATTATAGGGGGTTGGCACCCTACCACCACCTAGCCACCTCATCACATTGGTCGAATGTGACATGGCTGGATCACGTAGTCCATGTCGAATAATCTCTACTCTAGGGCTCATACCTGGAACCCTCTCAAAGAAAAAACTACATAGTATGGATGCGAACTCGAAGTTCCTCATTCTCCCGAGTTTGCAATCCATCAACTGGAGCTTCATGTTGGCCAGTACTGAGGTGCACCAATCATAAACTGTGGGTCTCAAACACTCCACCTCGTAGAACATGAGTAGCCTCGACGTCTGGTGCAATGAGGTCAAACCTGATATCTGTGTGAGTACTAAGATGATTATTTTTAGACTCAGGTTCTCAATTTCCCTGATAGGGAGTTGGCTCCCTACTTTCATTGTTTCTGCAACACAATGGGTGGCGATGTACTCATCCATAGTCCTTCCACCTCCAGCCCCCTGGGCCTTGAGATTCACCACCTTGCCTCGGTGAGACAATCCTGTGATAAAGTATATATTGACCACTTCAATTCTCAATGATTGCCCATCGAGATTGAAGGCCTTAGTCTTTATATCCCAATAGTTTATCAATAGCTGGAGCAACTTCACTTGAGCCCTCATTCCTTTTATGGATCAAAATTTATAGATCCAACATCTTTGCAAATCTTGTTGGGCCCTGACGTCTCTTTCTACTACTGCATCAACCTCCTCATTCTCCCTTTCCCTCCATTCAATCACCATCCTGCAAAGGAAACACCAAATTTTGAGTTAATTCTCTTGAAAAACTTGCTTACGGAGTTATACACGGTTTACCCTTATGACAGTGATGTATTGGGATTCATATATTGGGTAGGCTTTTCTTTGTTCATGTACATGAGGTCATGTACGTGACCCGATGAACTGCAGCCCACGTACACCCTAGTTTCTAACTTATGACCTCTAATACTCAAAACTTGGTTAATAAAACTAAAAATTAAACCATTGAAATAGAAGAGAATGGGATAGGCACTTACTTGGTCTAGATGATTTTTGATTCCGTTGATCGTAGCTCCCGTAATCGTCACTGGAAGATTGTGGGTAAAATGGCCTCAAAAGCACCATGTGGGTGAAAAACTCTAATGGTATGGTAAAAATTTCTTATTTTTACTATTAATAGAAAACTTTTACCCATTTTATATAGTTTTACCCTATCTTTTCTATTTTTGACCTTATGGACTAATAGCGCAGTGAAATACCGGGTTTGAAGTGGTTTTTTCTAGGGTTTTTAATGGATTTCCAGCGCCATATCACCCGTTTGTGCCTCTGGTAGGTATATTCCATCACTGGCATATAGGATAGGTTCTCACCTTGCTTTGTATTTTTGCATCATCCTATGACCGTGATTCACATGCCCTAGGTATGAACCCATTTCTTAGCGACACATAACCTTCTTGCTTCTACTAGAAGTGTCATTATTAAGTGGTAGAGACCTACCAAACATGGGTACCCAAGTTAGAACATTTTTTTCATTTGGTGCCCATGCAAAAGTTACTCCATAGGATCGAGAGTTCATTATAGTCCCAATATGACTTTGCATTCAAACCCCATTTTCTTACTCAATATCATTCTAACCACTACCTATGAGACTCCCACCGAGTCTTGGTTAAGCTATTTTCTGACTCCCCAAAAAATGAAAATATTGTCGACTGAACTTGTCTCTTTCACTCTCGTTAAATGGTTTTGAAAGGACATCTATTTTGGTATAAGTTTAACCCTTTTCCAAACCAAGTAGACTACTTACAAAAAATGAATACTTTGGTCACCATTGGCTAGAATATTTCTCCTAGGTATTATTTTATACTTTTTCGGGCCTAGGGGACTAACATCTACGAAAAAGGACACTTGTTGAGTTAAGTTGTAATCTCATCCCATTATCATGCTTGCATTGTTGACCCTAATTCCATCTCTCGCTTTCTCGTTATAAGCCTCATGCCTCATCGATTCTCATCATTAGCCAAGCAATGCCTTTCATACATCCTTTACATCTTGACACCCTTTACCCGTAGAGGAAACAACCCCCTGAGTGTCCATGCCCCACATGTGTTCCCTTGCATTGAGCATAGGTATGTTCCAGTGCTTGGAACTAGTTTCTTACTTGTGACACACGTTTCCTCTCCTGTATCATAACATTTCTTTGACTATGAAAAACCCAAAAAAAAGACGGGCAGGAAAAGAATATTATCTCCTATCGACAACATTTGTGTCACCTTTGAACAAAGAACAAACTCTTGAGTCCATTTCATCCAAGGTTTGGGTTTAGCATGACCTTAGGAATCTGATCTTGTTACTTAGAGTATACTCCTTTGACTGGTTATTCTTCCAGTCCCTATGGAGATTTTGTTGATGCCTCCTGCGTCGCAAACTTTTGTCAATGATCAATGTTAAGTCTATGATGCATGAGTTATCCATCTGTCTCATTCTCTTGTTCAAAGGAAGTATAAGCCTGTGTCGACCACTCCTCCGAACTCTTGACTTTTCATGTCGGCCATACCCTTAGTGAATCTTAGAATCACATGAAGTTGTTGTCCTACCTTGCACCCTGGGCCTACTTTCATCATTGGTAGGTAACCTTGAACCCAATAGATGACATCTCCTCATTGGTCGTTGACTGGGTGGTTTCCGTTGTGTTCGACAACAAGAAATCTATTAACACATTGGGATTTGTGCAATGTCTTGGATTCCACTATCCCTATTGGTGGTTTCCTCACCTTTGTCGGAAATTTTGACACCATTTTGTCAATATGTCGATATCGGCCTACTAGGTATCCTCCCATTTTGACACCACACCATCACAAACTCTCGATAAGTGATATGTTGGTAGTCTAGTTGGCACCTTGGACACATGGCCTAATTTGGACCCGCCATCTAGCTTGACACGTGGTACATGTAGACCCACACCCTTCATGCCTAATAATATTATTAGTTTAATTGATCATTATATTATAATCTCATGCCTTAGTATTCTATTTATTAAATCCACATTAATGTTAATTAATCCTCATTAATTTAATACCCAACGTAATAAATTTTTTTCTTAGTATAATTTATCGGACCAGTAAATACTGAGGGTTTACTTTACCCCGGGTTTATTTCTTTCCAAACATGCTTGTTTATCATTTCCCAATCCCCGGTATTTCGGTGGGAAATAAATAATAATATTTTAATTAATTAATCATTGGGGGTTTATTAAATTAATTTACATTATTCTTATATCGGCCCTTGGGTATGTCACGTAACAAACACGCCTTCACATTTCAAGATATCGGTGCTCGATAGTCCGGTGGGTTTGGTACTATTATAATATATCGGCCCCCGGGTATGCCACTCCCCTGCATACCTTCCATTAATAACACCAATATATATATATATATATATATATATATATATATATATATATATATATATATATATATATATATATCGGCCCCGTGGTAAATCATTTATCTCAAGCTCATTCACTTCCCATCACCTGGTACCCGATATCCCAGTGGGGATTCAATACAATAATATTATTTATGTCAGCCATATCGGCCCTCGTGACTATCATGTAACATACTCTCCTTACCCTCTCTATTTTTTATTTCTGATAACCTGATGGGGTCTTAATATTTATTATATTAACATGATATTATATTGGCCA
This sequence comes from Picea engelmannii, assembly GCA_009831015.1. Classification (NCBI taxonomy): domain Eukaryota; kingdom Viridiplantae; phylum Streptophyta; class Pinopsida; order Pinales; family Pinaceae; genus Picea; species Picea engelmannii. The sequence continues at coordinate 1,227,082 of ML780826.1, forward strand.
TGTCAACCCCCAGGTTCATCACTCACCAACTACGCATCCCTTCTCAATTCTCCCGGTGCGCGATAACTTAGTGGTGGGGAGGGTTCAATAATATTATAATAATATTATGTTTTATTGATCATGTCGTCCCTCGGGTCCATCACTCACCAACAACGCATTCCTTTTCCATTCTCCTAGTACACAATATCTCGATGAAAGTTTTAATATTTTTAAAATGTTGAAAATAAAGGAAAATATGCCTGGGCATAAGTAAGTCAAAATGCACTATCCAGGTTCTCTCCAAAGCTACAGAGTTAACCTCAGACCAAATTCATTTGATAGGTAACTTAGCAAGTCTAGTTATTTTCCTACAAAGGCAAATTTATGAGCTTCTCCACTTCTTGTGCACATGATAAAATTATATGGTTTATAATATAAGGATTCCTTCCCTTAATATTTAAATAATTAACACAATAAATGGTAATTTTTGGGAAAACAAATTAAAATATGTAAACGCATGTATTTATTTATTTGAGTTTCTTTCTAGAAAATTAAATCTCTTGGAGGTAACACCTTTTACAGTGAAAGTCATGTTTTTACCAGAACTTATTGCCCACCTATTTTCAAGCAAATATTTACTACTATTTATGGAAGCGACACTATTTTAGGTCTTTACTTTTGGACACAATTTTACTGAGTAAATGTAGGTAAGAATTATATTCGTACCATGTCTTAATAAGACATAAATTAAATACAAAACACAAGTTATTCCTAATTTCATTTTATTTTACATATTCTTCATGTTAAAATATTGTATCCTCTTAACTAAATAGCCTAGGCTTATGAGACCAAAGTTAAGGTCAATATTTCATTCCAAAACTCCCCCCTTGTCAAGCTTATCATGCTGGCTAGAAGTTAAAGGCTTTTACCCATGCTGTCATAGATTATTTAGCATTCAACTAAGCCTTCCAAGAAATCCTTAAGGCTTGATCTTTAACTATGAACAAGTCACTTCCCAGAATTGATCTAAAACATCAGTAATATAGGGAACAACACTCATTTAATAAGAATTATACATTATTGTCTTCAGATGTTCTGTGAATACTTTGAAAACTTAGTATTCACTACTAACACATGATATGTATTCATACAAATGGGCTATGACCACCCAAATAACACTCAGTTATAACTCAAAGTTTCAAATAATTACTTACAATAGTCTTTTAAGAATAGGGACAATCAAAAGGAAACCAACATAATATATTTTCCAAGGCTTATTTCAGATTTTGCAATCATCCAAGCACTTGGAGTAACAATTTCACTACTAGAACAGAATATCATATTCTTAATAAATCCAAAATATCACTTCCATAGTATCAAGAAACTTATCAGGGCATACGTAAAATACCGAAACACTTATCTAAGAATTTAAGCTAAATTGGAAACTGTCAACGGGTGAGCATCTTTCCACCCAACCATAGGCATGGATGTCTTTTTTCTATCCTTGCAACTGACCACCCCCTCGCCAAAATATGATGCCATAAGGGAAAATTTCTCACTCAATAACAAAGGTAAAAAGATGAAGGCCACTCTCCTTCACAAACAAAAATTTAAAATATATATCTCCAATCCCATCAAACAAGGGGGCCTTCTCTTGACTCAAGGAATCACAATAATTAGCTTTACACAGATAAACACCCAGAATTAGAAACCCCATTTATCATCTTGATTCAAAGACTCTTACTCACCATTTCTAACTCAAAATCACTCAAAAATTGACTCCCCTCTATTTTGCGAGGAACTGGAGGGGTTTCACACAATATTTTGTCTTAGTTTTCTTTGATGATATTCTCATCTATAGTAAAACATGGACAACCCATCTTTCCCATGTGGATAAAGTTCTCCATCTACTCTCTCAACACCAATTTTTCCTCAAACAATCTAAATGTTCCTTTGGAGCCTTGGAAATGGAGTACTTCGGTCATATTGCCAACAAGGTTGGTGTAAAGGTGGATCCTAAGAAAATTGAATCTATGAAGGATTGGCCTCACCCCAAAAATATCAAGAGATTGCATGGTTTTCTGGATTTAATGGGCTATTATTGCAAGTTTGTTCATAATTATGGTGAAATCCCAACACCTCTCACTACTCTCCTTAAAACGAATGCTTTCACTTGGACTCCAACGGCTGATCAATCCTTCCACGCCTTGAAAGAGGCTATGTGCACAACTCATGTCCTGGACCTTCCTGACTTCAAGAATACTTTTGTCCTAGAATGTGATGCTTTTGGGAAAGGAATTGGACTCATGCAAGATGGTCTGTCTTTGGCCTTCACTAGAAAACAAATTTCAAAGCAACATTTGGGCCAATCCATCTATGATAAGGAAATGTTGGTTATTCTACACGTCGTGGATCTTTGGTGTTCTTATCTATTGGTGAAATGCTTCGAAATTAAAACAAACCATCAGAGCCTCAAGTATTTTCTAGAACAATGAATTTCATCCCGAGAGAAACAAAAATGGGTGACTAAGATATTTGGGTATGATTATGAGATCATTTAAAATAAGGGAAAATAAAATGTGGTTTCTAATGCTCTTTCCAAGAAGTATGAAGAAGGAAGTTCCATATTTTCTCTCTCCTTCATTGTATCAAATTGGCTCAAAGATGTTCGCTAAGAATGGCTGCAAGACCCCAAAATTTCTTGCCTTATCTAACAATTGCAAGACAATTCTCCAGTTTCTTCAGGGTACTCTTGGAACAATGACAAGATTTACTACAAAGGCCATATGTATTTAAGAAATCATTCGCAACTTAAATCTATGGTGATTTCTGAGCTTTATGCTTCCCCCATAGCTAGGCATTTGGGGTTTACCAAAACCTATGAAAGGGTCAAATGTTCTTTTTTCTGGGATGGCATGAAACAAGACATTTTCACTTTTGTGGTTGAATGTGATGTCTTTCAACACAATAAGGGAGAAATAGTCAAAGCCCCAGGCACACTACAAGCGTTCTCGATTCCACCGACTATTTGGCAGGATATTTATATGGATTTCATTGTTGGCTTGCCTAAATCAAGCAATAAGTCAATCATCATGGTGGTAGTTGATCGTCTTTCCAAATATGCTCATTTCTATGCTCTTAAACACCCATTCACCGCATCCATAGTGGCTCAAATTTTCATGGATAATATCTTCAAGCTTCATGGCATGCCTCATTCTATTGCTTTTGACAAAGATCCCACCTTCACTAGCAATTTTTGGTAAGAATTTTCAGGCTCTAGGAAACCCAATTGCATCTCAGCATTGCCTATCATCCCCAAACTGATGGCCAAACTAAATTTGTCAACAAGTGTTTGGAAACATATTTGAGGTGTTTTGAATCTGAAATACAAAATCAGTGGGATCAGTGGTTACCCCTAGCTAAATGGTGGTACAACACATCTCACCATACAACTACTTGTGTGACTCCTTTTGACAAAGTATACATACAAAATCCATTGTCGGTTCTCTCATACATGCCAGGTGTCTCGAAGGTTCAAGAGGTTGAAAAAAATATTAGAGTTCGAGAGCCCATTCTTGGTACCCTCAAAGCAAATTTTTCCATGGCTCAAAATTGCATGAAGCAACCAATAGATCAAGGTCGTTTTGAACAACAATTTGCTGAAGGGGACCGAGTGATTATTTGTTTGCAACCTTATAAGCAGGATTCACTCAAAGTTGACCACTGTAAAAAAAATTCTCCCAAATTTTATGGTCCTTATACAATTCTCAATCGAGTGGGGTAGGTGGCCTACCCATTAGATTTTCCCATTCATTTTAAGCTCCATCCTGTTTTTCATGTCTCATGCTTAAAGAAGGTGATTGGAACTAAGTGACAAACTCAAACCAATCTACCTGAGTTGGATGAAGAAGGTTCCATTTGGTTGCAGCCACAAGCAATCTTAGACCAGTGTGAGCGTTGTCTCCGTCAGCGCACCATCAAGGAAGTGTTAGTGCAGTGGAAATATACAAATCCAGAATATGCCACCTGGGAGTCAACCACCATTTTGCAATAGTTTCCTCATCTCAATCCTTGAGGAAAAGGTTGTTCTTCAAGGGAGAGGGCATGTTGGGGACCTAACCTCCCTAACCCATCATGTAGGTAGAATAACATATTTCCATGTAATAAAGGCCGACATTAGTTAATAAGGCCTATTCAATAAATGTGAACAAATCAATGTAAGAATACTTAATAGAAGCTTCTACTTCTAGAAAGATATTTCTCTAGAATGCTCTTTAGAAAATAGAATTAGTATAAATAAGAGTAGGAGGCATGATAAGTCTTTGTCTTGAGCATTACTGTAATAGAGTTTTTCTTTTGCTGGATGTTGCCTCCTCAAAGAGGCAAGTGAACATTGCTCCCATTTCAATAAAGGTAACATTTTGGTGTGCTATTCTCTATGTTCTGTTGTTTTGTTGGAAATATTTGTGATATTATTGTTTCTACTCAATATAATATAACAAGGTGCATAACATTTCTAGATTTGCATTCTCATATTCCATCTCCCCTTAGATTTGTAGGATTGTATCATCCTCCTTAATGGATTCTATGACAAATCCAATAGAGACTTTCAGAAGAGAAGTCATTCAGTGAGATCTCCTTGCTAAACCCAAAATCTATTGGTATTGCATGTTGTGGTTTGCAGTGAGATTCTTGATTTGTTTTCCCTAAATGACCACCCTTGCTTCCAATTCTACATTCCTTACTAATTGAGCTTCAAGTTGAGAAGAGTTTTTGTTATTTCTCAATGGGAATTTGCTACTTGTAAATTCTCAGTTTGGCGAACAATCCTCTATTGAACATGATGCAGATTTGAAATTTCACAAGGATCATAGCAACAAATGTGACAATGACCCTTCATGATAGATGGATTCAAGATAACCAGACCAAAGCCATGGAAAACACGATTTGGAGACCACCCACTAAATCCAAGACAATATGAGCCTGAACCCACTACAAAGGGTACGCTATACCCATAACTCAGACACAAAAAATATGGATGTCGGAGTGAATGGAGTTATTACTAGGCTGACTGTGATATAACTCCACCAAAGGCTAAGAAGGAAAAAAATCCCATCTTTGCTAAGTGAATCCATACCGTCATGTTTTAAATAACTCACTTGGCCGAGCTTGATGTTATGAATGGGGAGTGCAAGCAGAGGGAATGTTGTTATGGCTTATCTCATTTCAATTAAAGAGTTGCACCACTTGTCCTTCATTCAAAATCGCATGCCAATTCTAATGTTTGATTTGAACAATTTTATGGGATGAAATCTAAGGTAAGAGCCCCCCCATTTTTTCTTAACATTATTCAATCACACTCCTTCGTTTTCTATGTAGTCCACTCGGATGTAGGGATATCTAAGGACCCAATTGAACTCAACAATGATCAAACTCATCACTAGCCTCTAGATTCTGAAGATTAATCTAGAGAGACGTGTGGTATCCAAGGGGATTAAGTTTCACATTTGTCGAATAATAACTAAAGAGTCGCTAATAATTATAAGGGATCTAATCTCCTTTGATGTGAGGATGTTCAACCCTTGGTATAAGGCCAAGGCTTCTGCTTGATTGTTTGTGGATTCACCTAATCCCCAAGTGTAAGTTAGTTCACATTTTCGCTCGGGGTTGAGGAAAACCACCCACACCTCCCACCCTAGTTGCAACAAAAAAATTAAGGCCCCGTTCTAACACCCTTAGTGAGCCATCACCCAAAGTATAGCTTGAAATATTTGTCACACTAATTTTATTAATCATTGAGCTTGGATTTTTCTTATTTAAAAGATTTTCAAACTTCTTCTTTTGCCTGTCCATGGTGTCGGCCAATGTTTTTTTCATTATCCAAGCAAAGGTAGACTCCAATCCCATCTAGATATCCTCTCATACATAACCCACAAGATTTATGTGAATTTTAAACTACAAACTAGAGAGACCCTTGATCGCTCTCCTCATTTATTTGATCGATGTTCTAGCCAACTTTAAGCTCAACTCTTTGAATACACATTCATTTTTCCTAGAATGAAGGTGTTGTTTAATGACAACAAAAGATGGAATGCCTTTGTTATCTTTACACTTTTTAAAGAATGCCATATTAGCAATCTTATGGGCCCTTTTAATTCATAGCTTCTCAAACATTTGAATCTCATTTATATTTGACTTCTGTGGAGGGTGATTATTTCATTGTTCATATTTTACGTAGTGTTGTGATTCTTTCAATTTATTCATGCATAAATATGAATAAATAGATGAGTTTGTGAAACATGGATGATATAAAAAGAGGTTCCAATTGTGTATATATGTTCTCATTTGAGACACTGTGGAAAATGAGAAATTGCATTAACTGAGTTTCTATGAAACATTGGTATCTTTGTCTTATGTTTTCAAGTGACAATTCAAAAATCAAAATTAAAATCTAAATACAAATCTAAAGAAAAAAAATCTAAGTCAAATTACAATGTTTTAGATTTTATTTGTTAGTGATCTAAATAATTTGCAAAGTGTGTTGAAAATGTAAATATTCTTAGATTTGATTTTTAATGTCGCACTTGATCATAATCTATGCATGATGTTGCAACCAACCAAAGGATAATAAATTCATATAAATAACCGAAGAAACTCCAACCATTCCCATTATGTTTGAGGAGGGGAAGATGGAGATTTGTTACGCTCCTTCTCTTGTCTATTACGAGAATACTTTTCTTTTTCTTCTATTTCTTTCTCTTTGTCACTCCTTTTTTGGTTTCCACACTTCAATTATCTAACCGTCTCCATCCCCATTTCGAAAATGCTTTTGATCAAGAAGCTCTGATTGGATTCATGTCTGCAATCACTTATGATCCATCTGAATCTTTATCCGCTACTTGGAAACCAAATGTTTCGTTTTGCGAGTGGACACGTGTCATATGCAGTCGACGCAAACAAAGAGTGGTCTGTCTGAATGTCTCAGGCATGGGATTACAAGGTATAATGTCTCCGCTTCTCGGCAATCTATCCTTTCTTAGAATACTCGACTTTTCTGATAACAAATTTCATGGTCACATCCCATATCAATTGGGAAATTTGTTTCGGTTAAAGATGCTTTACTTGCGTAGGAATCAACCCCAAGATTATATTCTACCCAATCTCGGTGGTTGTCGTAGTTTAAGAATCTTATCTATGTTCTCTAACAATATCAAAGGAAACATTCCCGAAGATCTATGCATCCTCCCCAACTTACAATCCATTATCTTAAAAAGAAACAATTTGACAGGTACAATCTCGACTTGCTTAGGAAATATATCTTTTTTGGAGTGCATAAATTTCAATGAAAACCACCTTCATGGGAGTGTTCCTTCTGAATTGGGCATGCTAAGCCACATGAGAATTATAGCTCTCAATATAAACCATTTCTTAGGACAACTTCCATCTTCCTTCTCCAACTGTACCAATCTTCAAGAATTGGGTATAGGTCAAAACCAGTTAACTGGTCACATTCCCACGGAGCTGTGTAGAAATAAAACCCCATTAAGAGGTCTCTTT
>ML780826.1:1242630-1271045 GCA_009831015.1 Picea engelmannii
TCTATGTGGACCTTGGGTAAGTCTATCACCATGCTCTTCTCACAAACATAAAAGTGTTTCACATCTGAAAAGAGTTATCATACCTATTGTTGCAGTTGCAGTCATTATTGTATTGTGTTTGTTTTTGGGATTCCTGTGGAGACGAAATTTCAAGAGGCATAATCCTATAGAGGTTGTATCATCCTTAAATGTGGGGCACCAAAGAATTTCCTATGGAGAGCTCATCACTGCAACCGAGGAATTCAATGATGCCAACTTTTTAGGAGTGGGTAGTTTTGGGAAAGTGTACAAAGGGGTTCTGAATGATGGCACGATCATTGCAGTGAAGTTTCTCAATCTGGAAAATGAAGCGGCTCACAAGAGTTTTGACAGGGAGTGCAAATTTTTGGGTAGAGCTATGCACCGAAATCTGATTAGAATCATAACTTCTTATTCAAACCATCAAATTAAAGCTTTGATATTTCCATTAATGCCAAATGGAAGCCTAGACAAGTGGTTATATCTTGATGATGAAGTAGAAAGTAGTTTGACTTTGATTCAAAGGTTGAATATAGCAATAGACATTGCACAAGGCATGGCTTACCTCCATCACCATTGTTTCATGCAAGTGATCCATTGTGATATGAAACCAAACAATGTGCTTCTGGGCGAAGATATAACAACATACTTAATAGACTTTGGCATTTCTACCATCTGTTTTGCAGACTCTAAGGATTTATCTCTCACATCCACACATGCACTCAAGGGATCCATAGGTTACATTCCTCCAGGTATTATTTGAGATAGATATCATGTTAGGGATTGCCATGAGTTTTCTATTTTTATTAAAAAATTTGAATCAAAAACCTTTTGATGAGGATGTTTGAATGCAGAATATGGATTAGGTGGATGTGTCACAACAAAAGGTGATGTTTATAGCTATGGAGTAGTGATATTGGAGATGATCACTAGAAAGAAACCCACCCACAACATGTTTGTGGAAGGAATGATCTTGTAGAAATGGGTGGGTAGTGGTTTTCCAAATCAAGTAAGAGAAGTGGTGGGTACGAGTCTATTGAGGAGGATTAGTACCATCACTGAAGAAGATAAGGAACTCAATTTCCTCAATCACCTTGTAAATGTGGTCTTTCTTTGCACAAAAGAATCCCCTATAAGGAAGAAATACTATGATCAACATTGTGTTGATTAATTGGGTTGGTTGTCATTGATGTCAACCCTTGAAGAAAGTTCGGTAGCGAATTCCGGTAGCACAATGGTTCAGGTAATGGACCCAAGTTTGTTTGATGGATAATGGTATGTGTTTCGATATATTTTTAGGTAATACTATTACATATGGATATTACATATCATTCCATTTCCAATGGTATGTAGAACGTCACATAACTCCTCACGGTTAGAGAGTTATGGCCATGTGAAATTGGAGAAAGGTTTGGGTAATGGACACAAGTTTGTTTGATGGATAATGGTATGAGTTTTGATATATTTGTAGGTACAAATATTCTATATGGATAGTACATGTCATGTCATTTCCAGTGGTATGTGGAATGTCTCATAACTCCTCACGGTTAGAGAGTTATGGCCATGTGAAGTTGGAGAACCCTCATGAGTCATCTAGAAGCCCCAAAAGGTCAAAGTAGTGAAAGTGGTTTAAGAGATTTTAGAAGGTAAATAATAAAGTGAAGTGATGAGTGTACTATAAGTCAAAGTGAATACAAAATAAATTATTTAAATAATAAATTTAATGGAGAAATTACTAAGTTACAAGTGGTTAGAAGTGGGTTAACCCTAAAATAAGGAAAGTGGGTTAAGATGGTTAAAAGATAACCCCTTGAGGAAAGTACAAATAAGAGGCAAGGCTCTCTCATTTTAATATACTTGAGCATATTGAATATCTACAAGTGACTGAGGTAACCAAAGGATATCTAAGCCAAATTTTAGAGGGAAGGTGAAGTAAAGAAGGCCAAAATTCAAGGGAGGATAAATTCTTTTGATGATGCTTTCTAAGGTATGTTATTTACAGGTCATCTCACCATTTTCGAAATAATTTTTTTTATAGAATGATTCAGACCGTGAAATTGGGAGGCCGTTGAGGAAACATATCCAAGTATTTGTGTTACAAATTTCATATTGTGGGTCATTGTATTTTTGGAGTTACACTCCATGGAAAAAGGGTTTGTGGCTAGTCCTGAAACTAGTCTAAAACATGTGTTTTGGGTAAAAACGTCATAACTTATTCATAACAAATCCAAATTCAGTAAGACCAAATGTGTTGGTTAGAGTACATTCTGTAGTATTATGTATACAATTTTCAGATCCATACAACAAATATTCCGTGCGGGGCATGCTCTACAAGTTCGCTCTCTAGAATAAGCCAAAATTCAACAAGGTATGCCATTTTTGCTATAACTCTTTTTCTGAGAGGTTCCAAGTAGTGACACCTGGAGGAATTGCATAAAACACACTGAAGAATAGTGTGTACTATTTTCATATCTTTATTTTCTACAGGTACATAGTTAGGATCATTGCAAGTTAGGGTTTTTGACTAATCCAAAATTAGTCATGTGAGACTAAAGTAAAGTTTGATGAAAATGCTAGTCTCTTGTTGTTAAAGTTAAGGAAAGTTTGTAGGTATGTGATCATATACACCAGGTCTATTAGAGAGTTACAAATCAGATTTGGATGATGAAATTGATGACGGCTTTTGGTTGAGGTACATGTTGGGTACATGGTTGAGACAAGTAGTTGATGAGTTGGCACATACATGAGGTGTATAGTTGATGATGTTGGTACATCTTGATGAGTCATAGTTTATGTGTATTTGATGCATGATTGGTACATATTTGGTGCATGTTTAATTCACTCGTTGATGGTACAAGTTGAGGTACAGGTTGGTGCATGGTTGATGCACATGTTTATGGTACAGGTTGATTACAGGTTGTTTGGTATAGGTTGGTGCATGGTTGATGCACTTGTTTATGGTATAGGTTGATGCATGGTTGATGCATGGTTTAGGCTATTGGTACAGGTTGTTTGGTGTAGGTTGTTTGGTAAATGTTTACAGCAGTATATATCATAGTGATAGTGTGATAGTGGTTCCATCATTCTACTTATACATTAGAGCGGTTGGACGGGGAAAGGACAGGTGGTTGTAGCTACCTTCTGGTTGTAACCAGAGAACATAGGGAGTTGTATCCTCATTCTGGTTATAGCTAGAGAATTGGGGATTTGGATCTTCCCTCAGGTTGTAGCCTGAGAAACTAGGGGGTTGGAGCCTCCTTCCAGTTGCAGCTGGAAAACAAAGGAAGTTGGTGCTTCCAATGAATGTAATTATTAAAGACATATAAGAAAAATCATTCCGTGGTTTTCTCCCACTTTGGGTTTCCACGTAAACACTGGTGTACTGTGTATGTGTGTGATTGCTCATTTGTTGATTGTTTATTTACTCTGCAACTATTGGATGATAATGCTACATTGATATAACACTTGCATTTTATGGTGAAAAATGATTAAATTGCTCTATTACTGATTCACCCCCCTCTCAGTAATCAAAAAATTGGTATCAGAGCCGGTTCCTTCAGGAAACAATTTAACCACTGGAAGGAGATCATGGATTATTCTGAGAATGGAGTAACAATGTTTAATGGTCAGAATGGTTTTAAGTATGAGATGTGGAGCAGAAGGACAAAAGTATTTTTACATGCACAAGGAAATTATATTTGGCTATCAACTGTTACAGGATATGATAGTTCAAATAGGGCAAAGACTACAGCCAAGAAGGAATTGAAGAAGAATAACAAAATTGCAATGGATTTCATCTGGGAAGGATTACCTAATCTAGTAAGAGAAAAGGTCGGTAAATGTTCATCAACCAAAGAACTTTGAGATAAGTTACATGACATATATTCTTCACCCATCGCAGATTCAGAAAATGCCAAAGAAGATGCAGATACATATCAAGAAGAATTATGTTCACCATGTCAAACAGATTCAGAAGATGAATAGTACATAATCACCAGAGGTATGTTGTTTTACTTTAATTGTGAAAAATGTGGACATCTTGAATAGAATGCCATGAAGGAAATGAGACAAAAGAACTAATTGAAAAGGAAGAAAATTATGAAGCAGAATTGATTAGTGCTTTAGATGAACTAAGAGAAGAAAACAAGTCACTCAAGAAAGAATTGATGAAACAAAAGGAAAGTGTTCACATTTTTGAAGAATCCCAGCAGGTCATCGAGAACTTAAGAACTCAGCTAGAAGAAGCCAGAAAGATCGAATAAAATCTTGAATATAAAAAGTAGTATTTGAAAGCCAACATAGAAGCACAGAAGGAAGAAGCAGAAATGAGAGAGAAGATATTGACAGATCATCTTAAGGAAAGAACTAACGATCTAAACCAGCTTGAGGTAGAGTTTGGTCAAGAAGAGAAAGGACTTGAAGGAGAAATAATCACATTAAAAATTCATCTTGAAGAAGAGAAAAGAACAAAAGAATTCATGAAGCCTCAAATAATGAAGAAAGAAGAAGAGATTGAGAAGATTGAAGAAGAAGTTGTCACATTGAGAAGTAAAATTGTCAAGTTCAACAAGAACGTTGAAGAGACAGAAACATCCACATCAGTTATAGAGAATGAAGAGAAGCACTCTAGGTTGCTAGAAAAGAAGAATGAAGAAAATAGAAAGATTTATGCAAAAGTACTCAAAGGAAGGAATCATGGTCAACCAGAATATAAGAAAACTATTGAAGATAGATATTCAAGAAGACCATCCATGTTCAAGCCACAAAGAAGATTCAATCATGATCATGATCATTCAAGGCAAAAATTCAGAAGGACTACGCCACAAATAAGATCATTCACTCCCAGGTATGCAAATTTATTTTATGGTCATTGTTTTTATTGTACTAACTTTGTACATAAGGTTGCAGATTGCAGGGATTATAAAAGAAATGTTCAAGCAAGAAATGCCTATGTGGCCCCACGTAACATTGAATGTTACAAATGTCATAACTATGGACACATAGCTAGTGATTGTAGAAGCATGATCGATACTTCCATGAAAGAGAACACTAATATCAGATGTAAGAAAGTGTGGATAAGAAAAAATGAAGAACAGGTGAGCAAAGAACAAGTCCTAGAGATCGCAAGATTGGCAATAAAATGAGATGAAGAAAATTCTACAGAGAAAAAGAAAGATGTCAGATACAAAAGGGTTTGGAAAATAACTGAAAGAAAAGAAGGACAAGTAAATAAGGAACATGTTCAAGAGATTGTACTTTCAGGCATTATAGTGAAAGATGAATTCACAGACAGAAAGAAAGAAGTCAGAGCTCAGAGAGATGATGAATCTACCAATGAAGATGATGATGAATCTATTAATGAAGATGATGACGAATACACATCAGAGCAGGAATTTTTCTAAGCCATCTAGCTTAGAGACTTCCAGGTAATATGAATATTAGATAGGGGGAATCTATGCAATAGTTGTGACAGACCAAAGAATCATCCTTCGAGCATCTTGCAGAGTTTGAGAAGACAGATCCAGAGCAGTTAGTTAGCAGAAGTATAGTTTGATAGATTAATCAAGACTTCATGATAGTATAGTGATAAATGGGTCAACATTATGGACAGTTGCACAAGTAGAGTCTTGGACAGTATGGACAAAGATGGATTCGTAAGAATAATTAGCGGGTTTGGATAGATATATGACAATAGACGAGAGCATGGATTCATAGATTGGTTTAGAGAGTGGCTCAGAGACAAAGGAGCATTATCATAATGGATGATAATTACACAAGAAATGGCTCAAACAATGCTAATGGATTCCAAATTGATAGATATTTTTTGGACACACGCAGTGCATACAACAGTTCACATTCAAAACATAGTAATGATCAGAAACAAAAATGACAAAACTCCCTATGAACTATGGAAAGGAAGCGCAGACAGAAACCTCTACATCAAGGTAACGCAAGGTAGTGTTTTATTAATTGAAATTTATGTTGATGATATTGTTTTTGGAAGTATTAATGACATGTTAAGCCATAAATTTGCAAAGGATATGCATAATGAATTTGAAATGTCATTACTTGGAGAATTATCCTTCTTTCTGGGTCTTCAGATATGTCAAAGCAACCAAGGAATTTTTAGTTCTCAAACTAAGTATATCAGAGAAATGCTAAAGAGGTTCGGAATGGAAGATTGCAAACTAGTTACCACTGCTATGCAAACCAGATGCAAATTGAGCAAAGATGATGATTCAAAGTATATATACCAGAGGCAATACAGGTCAATGATTGGTAGCTTACTTTATGTGAAAACATCCAAGCCAGATGTAATGGAGGCAGTTGGCCAGGTGGCACTATTTCAAGCAACACCAAAGGAATCACATGTATTAGCAGTGAAAATGATTTTCGAATATCTCAAAGGAACAAAAGAGTTTGGATTATGGTATCCAAAAGGAAAGGATCTATCACTTATTTCCTACACAAATGCAGATTGGGCAGGTTGCATTGATGACGGACGAAGCACCAGTGGAGCAGCGTTCTACTTGGGTGAGTGTTTAGTATCATGGTTAAGCAAGAAACAATCATCAATATCCTTATCTACAGCCGAGGAAGAGTATATTGAAATAACATGTTGTACACAAGTTCTATGGATTAAACAAACTATGACAGATATACAGGTTGACTATGATGATCCCGTTCCAATCTATTGTGATAATACAAACGCCATCAGTATCTCAAAGAACCTGGTGATGCACTCCAAGACAAAGCACATTCCAACCAAGTATCACTTTCTACAGGAACAGGTTGCAGAGAAGAACATCAGAGTTGAATATGTGGGCACAAAAGAAAAAGTGGCAAACATCTTTACAAAACCGCTTCCAAGAGAAGCCTTTAAGTATCTTCGCCAGAGACTCAGAGTAATTTCTACTCCAAAATGAATGCTTTTGAATTCTTATCTTATATGTCTTAGATCTACACAAGGAAGCACCATAAAGAGTATAGTTCATGTTGGAAGATTAGTTTCAGGGGGAGTATCCCCAAGGATAGTTCAGTTAGGGGGAGCAACCCCGGATGGAAATATACCTTTTCCATTGATGACAAAGGGGGAGAGATTTATCAGATGCAAAGGTAAATGCAAAGGTAAAGGTAAAGGGGGAGCATGAGTGACATGACTTCAATATTGCATCAAAGTGTTTCCATCAATGCCAAAGGGGGATATTGTTGATTAATTGGGTTGGTTTTCATTGATGTCAACCCTTGAATAAAGTCCGGTAGCGAATTTTGGTAGCGCAATGGTTCGGGTAATGGACCCAAGTTTGTTTGATGGATAATGGTATGAGTTTTGATATATTTGAAGGTAATACTATTTCATATGGATAGTACATGTCATTCCATTTCCATTGGTATGTTGAACGTCACATAACTCCTCACAGTTAGAGAGTTATGGCCATGTGAAGTTAGAGAAAGGTTTGGGTAATGGACCCAAGTTTGTTTGATGGATAATGGTATGAGTTTTGATATATTTGTAGGTAATAATATTCTATATGGATAGTACATGTCATGCCATTTCCAGTGGTATGTGGAATGCCACATAAATCCTCACGCTTAGAGAGTTATGGCCATGTGAAGTTGGAGAACCTTGGTGAGTCATCTAGAAGCCCCAAAAGGTCAAAGTAGTCAAAGTGGTTTAAGAGATTTTAGAAGGTAAATAATAAAGTAAAGTGATGAGTGTACTATAAGTCAAAGTGAATACAAAAGAAATTATTTAAATAATAAAGTTAATGGAGAAATTACTAAGTTACAAGTGGTTAGAAGTGGGTTAACCCTAAAATAAGGAAAGTGGGTTAAGATGGTTAAAAGGTAACCCCTTGAGGAAGCTACATGAAAGTATAAATAAGAGGTAAGGCTCTCTCATTTTAATATACTTGAGAATATTGAATATCTATAAGTGACTAAGGTAACCAAAGGATATCTAAGCCGAATTTCAAAGGGAAGGTGAAGTAAAGAAGGCCGAAATTGAAGAGAGGATAAATTCTTTTGATGATGCTTTATAAGGTATGTTATTTACAGGTCATCTCACCATTTCCACAATAAAAAAATTTCTAGAATGATTCAAATCAGGAAAGTGGGAGGCCTTTGAGGAAACATATCCGAGTATCCATGGTAAAAATTCCATCTTGTGGGTCGTTGTATTTTTGGTGTTACACTCAGTGGAAAATAGGGTTTGTGGCTAGTCCTGAAACTAGTCTAAAACAGGTGTTTCGGGTAAAAACGTCAATACTTCTTCATAACAGATACAAATTCAGTAATACCAAATGTGTTGGTTAGAGCGCAGTCTTTAGTATTCTATGTACAATTTTTAGATCCATACAACAAAATTTCCGTGCGGGGAACGCTCTACAAGTTTGCTCTCTAGAATAAGCCATAATTCAACAAGGTATGCCATTTTTTCTATAACTCCTTTCCTGAGAGGTTCCGAGTAGTGAAACCTAGAGGAATTGCATAAACACACTGAAGAACATTGTGTACTATTTTCAGATCTTTATTCATTACAGGTACATAGTTATGATTATTGCAAGTTAGGGTTTTTTACTAATCCAAAATTAGTCATGTGAGACTAAAGTAAAGTTTGATGAAAATGCTAGTCTTTTGTTGTTAAAGTTAAGGAAGGTTTGCAGGTATGTGATCATATACACCAGGTCTATTACAGAGTTACAAATCAGATCTGGATGATGAAATTGATGAGGGCTTTTGGTTGAGGTACATGTTGGGTACATGGTTGAGATAAGCAGTTGATGAGTTGGCACATACATGAGGTGTATAGTTGATGATGTTGGTACATCCTGATGAGTCATATTTTATGTGTAATTTATGCATGATTGGTACATATTTGGTGCATGGTTAATGCAATCGTTGATG
Organism: Picea engelmannii; assembly: GCA_009831015.1. Classification (NCBI taxonomy): domain Eukaryota; kingdom Viridiplantae; phylum Streptophyta; class Pinopsida; order Pinales; family Pinaceae; genus Picea; species Picea engelmannii. Next base: position 1,251,556 of record ML780826.1, read on the forward strand.
GTACGGGTTGGTGCATGGTTGATGCACCTGTTTATGGTACAGGTTGATTACAGGTTGGTGCATGGTTGATGCACTTGTTTATGGTACAAGTTGATTATAGGTTGAGGTACAGTTTGATGCATGGTTGATGCATGGTTCAGTTTATTGGTACAGGTTTTTTGGTGCAGGTTGATTGGTATAGGTTTACAACAATATATCTCACAGTGATAGTGTGACAGTGGTTCCATCATTCTACTTATACGTCAGGGTGGTTGGATGGGGAAAGGACAAGTGGTTGTGGTCACCTTCTGGTTATATCCAGAGAACATAGGGGGTTGTAGCCTCCTTCTGGTTGTAGCCAGAGAATTGGGGAGTTGGAGCTTCCCTCAGGTTGCAGCCTGAGAAACTAGGGGGTTGGAGCCTCCTTCTAGTTGCAGCTAGAAAACAAAGGAAGTTGGTGCCTCCAATGAATGTAATTCTTAAAGACATATAAGAAAAAGAATTGTGTGGTTTTCTCCCGCTTTGAGTTTCCATGTAAAACACTGGTGTACTGTGTATGCATGTGATTGCTCATTTGTTCATTGTTTATTTACTCTGCAACTATTGGATGATAATGATACATTGATATAACACTTGAATTTTATGGTGAAAAAGGATTAAATTGCTCTACTGATTCACCCCCCCTCTCAGTAATCCAACACATTGTGGGTATACTACAAAACATCAGAGATACATTTTTTACAGTTGCAGGCATTCCAAAATTCCAATCAAATATAACACATTTTCTAGGAAGTACAAGTGTTGTTCACAACAACAATGATGAAGGCCAAAGTTCTTCTACATTCTAGTATGTTGTAAGGGAGCAGTGGTTGTATAACTAAGCCATAAAGTAATTTGAGCCCATTGTCATTAGTTCAATGTAGTTTAAGTATAATTCCCTTCTCCTTCTCTAGGTGGCCTATTTGTTTGAGTCTTGTTCCCCTTTCCTTTCTATGCATGTTCATTGTTGGGTACATGCGATTGTAAAAAATAAAGGTGCATAGGCATGAAGAACTTTTTGAAAATGTTTCTACAACAATAAAATCCCATATCCTTATCTTAGGAAAATTTCATGCATATCAAATCTTATTTGTGTTGTTCCGGACATATAAATATACCAAGATATTTGTATTTGTTTTAAAAGATTAAAGAGGAAGTCGACGCTTTTGTTTCTACAATGATTTATTAAGTTATGAGTTCAAATAAAGAGCAAGAACATGTTGAGGAACATGATGTTTTCTATACTTTTTCAGATATTCCACATGTTCTTCTTTTACTCGAACACTTTAAAGCTAAAATTGTGGAACAAGATCAATTAATGCATGACACAACTAGTTTATTCTAGGAATTACATTGGACAACTAGATTTCATAAATCTATGAGGAATTGCACCGACACCCTACTTTCTAAAAGAATTACTAAGTAAAATTGAGTAGAACAATTGTTATTATGAGTTGAAGATTAAAACTTTGATAATATTTTTAAGATTTAGAATTTCTTATAGCACACTTTCAATTACTTACACACAACCAACTATTTTTATTCATGTTATTTTTTTGGGTAAGTAGAACATTGTATTAAAAATACAATGTTACAAAAAAATTCCTCAGAAGAAGAGAGTTCAAGGAGCCTAACTAAACCATTTTTTTCGAAATAATCTAAACAACTTGACTATGACATTGTCTAGCACTAATCACAAGAGAATTCTTTAAAAAAATAAAAATACATTTAAGCCTTGTAAAAATGAAATTTTACAACTGATTGCAAAATATCTAGACTGACATAAAAGCGGAGTGAAACAAAAACTAGTGGCTTCCAACATGAAACAATGAAATAGAAACACATTTCCCCCCTTTCTGATAAGTCTACTAAATCTATATTAGATTCTTCTCCCCTCCACCTTCCTGGGTGCTGATGAAACAAGACCATTGGGAAGATACAAGTTGGTCTTCAGATATAGTTCACAGTGCTCTGTTGATGTTCACCATGGTTCTCTGAATTGAGGGACTTTCCTTCGACGCTTGCTGCAATATATTATTTATTGTACCAAAATAGCTCTATACGATGATAGAATTTTTCATCTATGCCACTAGTTTGGCTAGGATGTTTCACAAGTGCCCCATTTTATTCACAAAGGACCTCATTAATCAAAAATTATCTTCTAGTATTTACAACATTTTCCAAATCCTGCAACCCCTTTACAGTTACCTCGGAATGCATTTCTCTATAGTTTGTGATAAAACTGGAGATATATTTAAGAAATTCATGAGAAGAAGTATCTATGGTTGAACCTTTATCTTTGTATTGCTCAATTGGAGTTCTGATCGCATGTCTTTTGGCTACAAATTGTGGAGAAGTTTGTTGAAAGTGCTTATTGTGGCTTCTTGGCTTCTCATCCTCAACCTCTTGGTTCCATTGGATAGATAACAAACTCAACATCCCCTGAAATTGCCACCACTTTCTAGGTGTCTGCTTTTGTCTTCAAATCGAGCCTATCACTATGTTCTACTAATATATATCAGGGAAGGGAAAATTTTAATAGATAAAGTGTGGTAATTGTATTAATGTTATTAAAGTGTTGTATTTGATACAAAAGTGTGGTATTTGATCGTTCGGAAAATTTTCACAAGATTTTATAGTTTGAACTTATTGGATCCCTCTCAGTGGATAATAGAATTGGATGCTTTATATATAAATAGCATAGAAACTCCAACCATTATGTTTGAGGAAGCTAAGGTGGATATCTATTTAGTTCCTTCTATTTTCTGGTGTGTTATGAAAATATTTCTATTAGTCTTATATTTTATTTTATTTTTATTATATCATGACATATTTTTGTTCTCTTATTTTATTCTCCTGGTTAATCCTTTTGTGTTTTATAGATTTCAATTATATAATAGTTGACATCCTCATCTCAACAATGCTTCTGATTAAAAGGCTCTGCTTAGATTCATCTCCGTAATCACTGCATATCTAATCCCTTCCAACCTTTTTACATCGGCAATCCTTACTTGTTCATATACCTTTTTCCATTTGATTTCCGTTCTTGCCAGCTTGTACTCTGTGATGCTTGTTATTGGTTGGACATTCAGGAACTCATTGACATTGGCATGCCTTCTATTGGGTTCATACTTGCCCATAGTGGCCACCTATTTGGGTTCATACTTGAATAGAGTCAGCAGGTCAATATCCAGTTTGCTAGGCAGTATTAAATGTTGTGGTAGGTGAATAATAGACCGTCGGATCTGAATTACTTTCATATTGAACGACTTATTATCCACCTACTACAGCATTCAATGATGTGTATTCAGATCCCTCGACTTATTATCCATCTCCCACATCATTCAATACTGTGGTAGGTGGATAATAGACCATCAGATCTGAAAGTATTTAGATTGAACAACCTATTATCCACCTACTGCAGTATTCAATACTGTATATTCAGATCCCACGACTTATTATCCATCTCCCACTGCATTCAATGCTATGTAGCACACTTCCTCACTTGTATTTGGACTCTACTTCTATTTTTTTCCCACATCGCGAGTTCTGATTATATTTATTGGAATTGGTTTATATCATACATTCTTGAATTGAATTAGTGGACATGAAGAACAAACAATCTTATTGTCAATCCACTCATGAAATATCATACGTAATATGGTACGTGAATATGCTGCACTTTGTTTAATATTCTTAATCTTCAAAAAAATGAATTTAACGTTTGTGTATAGAAGGGTTTTGTTTAATATTTTTAATCTTAAAAAATTGAATTTAATATTTTTCAATTTAAAAAAAACATATATATTCTTAAATTTTAAACAATAAATTTAATATTATTAATTTTAGTTTAATATTTTTAATCAAAAAAATGAATTTGAGGTTTGTGTATACAGCCTGAGTTGGCCTAAGTGGGCCTAATGGTTAAGAACATGTGTTTCCTCCTAAAAGGTCACATGTTCAAATCCATATGGGGGTATGGTATGTATACCTCCGTAGACTTTACTAGTAAAATCGTTGGGCGGAGGGGGGTGTCATACACCAATTTGATGTCTGGCTTGGCCGTGACCTTAAAAATAGATTATTATTATTATTATTATTATAATTCTTAATCTTTTAAAAAAAGAATTTGAGGTTTGTATATAGAATTTTATCTTTTAAGAAGTCGTTTGTTATAAAAAACCTAAAATTTGTGATTTCTTTTCTTCTCTTCGTTGTTATTCTTTTATGTTAATGTTCACATTTCAATTTGTACAATTAGAAACAAAAACTATCATACTAATATGGTATGAGAATTGCAAACTTTCATATGAAAAGTAGGCTTAAATTTTTATTAATCTTTTATATTAATGTGCACATTTCAATTTCTATGATTTAAAACAAAAACTATCATACTAATATAGTATGAGAATTGCAAACTTTCTCATTCATATGAAAATTAGGTTTAAATTTTTATCAATCTAAGTGGTGCTTGTTATCCCCATTTTGTGGATAACTAGATATTATGTCTCGAGGCCCTCAGGTTGTAGATATGGAGTGTCGAGAGACTACATGACCAACAATACCCTTTTTCACAGATGGGAAGCCCACTCACCACCACAGATGGTCACAGGTTTGCAGATGGCATCCACCACACCAGCTAGCTTCTGAAAGGTAGTGGGCCTTGCTCCATGAGGTACAAGTCAGTATTATGGTGAGCATAATTTCAATATTTAATCCATTTGATTATGTTGTATCTTAGATTTCTCTATATTTCATGATATATGCTTGGACATTATGCCTTTTTCCCTGCTTCACCTTGGTGGTTGACATTGTTCCCTAGTAAGTGGTTTTCCTTGAGGATGGGTTTGCTACTGGGAACTCCCTTAATGAGCCATTGTACCATTCCCAACCATACTTACCACTTTCCATCATTATTCCCCTCCATTTACTTATCTCTTGGGATTTTATGGTGTATTGACCCAAGAAGGGGTTGTCCCTCATTCTATGGGAAGAAGGGGCTGAAGGCCTAGAGGGGTTGATGTTGGGTAAAAGATAAAAGCCTTGTTGATGATTGAAGCTTCATGAGACATTCTTCATATCGTTCTCCTTTGGAATGAGTTGAGATGATCTGTGAGAACACCTATGTGATAGGTGAGTCATACTCCTCTGGACTGAGTTGAGATGGCTTCTGTTGGTCTCTTGTCGTGCTCCTCTAGACTGAGTTGAGATGACTTGAGATGGCTCTCCAGTTCGTACTCCTATGGATTTAGTTGAGTTGATATGTTTGAGAGTGGCGTCCCTTGTTGTTGAGCACATGTGGAATTGTCCCTAGTGGCATAACACTAGAGGATGTGTGTGAGACCCCATGCTATATTGTCAAAGAGTAATACTATTGTAAAACACTAATTTGTATTGTGAAGGGTAAAAGTTGGCCCCACTGTGTAAATATAATTAATATTATGTAAAAGACTAATTGGATTATTGAGTTGTACAAGTTGTCCCTATTGTGCCAATAGACATGTCTATTCATTGAGTTAGGTCATGTATATATTAGTGAATGATCCCCATTGTGGATCATTCATCTCATTCACTCAACGCATACTTGGAGAGCTGAAGTGCACACTCTTTTCATGTGCTATTCTTCTTGGTCATAGAGCACCCTATTGTGTCCGCTAGGATTTTCTGTGTGAGGGTTTCTTCTCCTGGCAATATAGTAAAGGGTTGCAGGGTTTTTCCCTTGTTTGAGAAGGGTTTTCCCAAGATAACTTCTTGTGTCTTGTGCATGGTTATTCTTCTTGTGATCTTGGTTACTGCAACTATTGTGTTGCTGCATTATTTATGGTTCAAGTTCATCCTAAATTGAAAAGAAACTACATGTTCTTGAGTAACCATAAAAAACTCAACATGGTATCATAGCAGTGTTCCTGAAAGAGCCATTGCACAAGCTACTCCAACCCTTTCCAAGCTAGTTGTCACCTTCTTGCTGCAACTGCAAAAATGACCCTTACCCTTTTCCTTTTCAAGCAAGTTTTAGCACTTTCCCTTGAGCGTTGGGCCTAATTTCTTCACAGACAAGTACGACCTAGTCCAGTGCATCACCTGAAACTTTCATATTGAAAATTGAAGAAGTTTGGATTTTCAACCCTAGGGTTTCTGCAGATTTCGATTTCTAGGGTTCCTGCAAACCCTAGAACTTTGTTGGGGTTCTTTTGACTCTCTAGGACTTCTTGTTGGTAGTCATAAGTCCAAAAAACCTTCTAGATACTTCCTCTTGAAAAACGTTAGGTTTTCTGCAGCTAGGGTTTCTAGCCTAGGCATTAGGGTTTGTGAAAAATATGTAAGCCATGAGGAACATAACTTTGGTGGAAGATAGGCTTGATGGATCAAGCAACTTCATCTCCTGGAAGTCAAGATGACACATCACTCTAGAAGAGAGTGACCTATTGAAGTTGATAGAAGCAACTCTACCAACAACAACAATCGATGAAGAGAAGGCTAAATGGAAGCCATGTGATGTCAAATCTAGGAAGAGAATCATCTACTCAGTAAGAGATCATTTACTACCTCACATTTCTACCTTGAAGACAACTTATCTAATCTATGATGCATTGAAGAAGATGTTTGAAAGAAACAACAATAACATAGCTCTTACATTGAAACACCAACTTCAAAATCTCAAGGTGACAAAAGATGATACCACTACTACCTTCTTCATGAAGATTTCAGATATCAGAGTTCAGTTAGGTGACATTGGAGAAATATTAACAGACATGGAGCTTGTCATGATTACTCTCAATGCTCTTCCAATACATTGAGAACCATTCATTCAAAGAATCAATGGAAGAGAAGATTTACCTCAGTTTGATCATCTATGGGTAGACTACACTTAGGAGGAAACCAGACTTATAGCCAGAGGCATGCAAGACTCTCATCATGATGACAATCAAGCCCTTGATTCTCGTGCAAATAAAGGAAGAATAAGAAGAAGAAGTTTCAGCAAAGAATTCAATGAAAAGAAAACTTCAACAGCTCCAGGTCATGAACAAAGAAAAGACATATCAAAGATTCAATGTTTCAGATGTGACAAGTATGGACACATTGTGAGAAATTTTCCTACCAGGAAGAAAGAAAGACAACATGCCTCCACTGCTGATGTTGATTCAGAACCACCATAGAGGGATGAAGGCATAAAATATGAATCATTATTCTTCATTTCAACACTCTCAGGTATAGTTCCTACTGATAGTGATATTTGGTTGATTAATAGTGGTGCTTCTAGACACATGACTAGATATAGAGAAAATCTCACTAATCTTGTAGAGAAAGATCCTCGTCTGCATGTTGTACTTGGTGATAATGCCAGAGGTACTGTGAAGGGAGTTGGATCTTCTTCCTTCCAACTAGATTCTGACATACCTCTTCAATTAAGTGAGGTACTATATGTACCTGGGATGAAAAGAATCCTTGTCTTTGTTTCTGCCTTAGAGGATAAAGGCTACAAGGTTATTTTATCTGAAGGAAAAGTTCTTGCATGGCACAAGAACTCACACATGGATTCTTCCCAAGTGATTGGTGTTCGAGAAAACAGTTTGTACAGATTGATTGTCCGACCAGTCCATGCCTTATTACATGATACTATCATCTTGAGCGAGCTATGGCATAGGAGACTTGCTCATTTACATTATAGATCCCTTCCCACTCTGGAGAAGATGGTGAAAGGTCTTCCAGAGATACATATTGAGCATGATGGCGTTTGCAGAGGTTGTGCTCTTGGAAAGAATGTCAAGGGGTCTTTTCCGAGCAGTGACGGTTGATCCAAGGGGATCTTGGACTTGATACATACAGATGTTAGTGGACCTATGTCTGTTGCTTCCTTGAGTGGATACTTGTACTGTGCGCTCTTTATCGATGATCACTCTCAGAAGACGTGGATTTACTTCTTGAAGACCAAGGATGGAGTCCTTGCGATATTTCAAGAGTTTAAAGCTCAAGTTGAGAACCTGACCGAGAGAAATATCAAAGTGTTGAGATCAGATAATGGAGGAAAGTACACCTCCAGGGATTTCATTGATTTATGTATTGATACAAGGATCAAGAGGGAGTACACTGTTCCTTATAACCCTCAGCAGAATGGGATTGCAGAGAGAAAGAACAGATCCATTATTGAGGCAATCATAGCGATGATACATGATAAGAATATACCTATGATTCTGTGGGCATAGGCATCCATGACAACTGTGTACGTTCAGAACAAGAGTCCTCATAAGATTTTGAAGAACATGACTCCCGAAGAAGCTTTCACTGGAGTGAAGCCTAAGGTTGGACACTTCAGGATATTTGGGTGTCTAATATACATTCATGTACCCAAGGAAAAGAGGACCAAACTAGACCCATCAGGAAGAAAGGGTACATTTGTGGGGTACAATGAATGTTTGAAGGTATACCATATCTACATCCCTGGTCAGAGACAAATCAAAGTTAGCAGAGATGCCACCTTTTAGGAAGAGATAGCCTTCTGAAGATCCAGAGAATCTCAAATGGAGATTGACAATGAGAAGAAAGAAGAGACGTTAACTTCTCCCCCTTCAACAATTCAGAGGGAGACAATTACTAATCCAATTGATCTAGTTGATCCAATAGCTCCAGTTGATGTTACCATAGACATTAAAGTAGGTCGAAAGAGACCTGCATGGGCTCGAAAGACTCTGCAAGAGGCAAAGGGACATGAAGCTCCTCGTGGTACATTTTGAGAGAGAAAGAGACCACATAGATTTTCGAGCTATGTTTCAGATATGAGTCACATCATTGATACTGAGCCTTCTTGTCATGGAAAAGCAGCAGGTCAGCAAGTTTGGCAAGATGCCATGACCGAAGAGTATCAGTCCATCATGAAGAATGATGTGTGGGATATTGTTGAGAGACCAAAAGGGAAGCCTGTAGTGACTTTCAAGTGGATCTATAAGATCAAGCATGCATCTGATGGAAGTGTCGAGAAGTACAAAGCGATATTTTTGGCTAGAGGATTCTCTCAGGTGGAGGGAATAAATTATGAGGAGACATTTTCTCCTGTTTCTCGATACACTTCCATCCATACAATTATTTCCCTTGCCGCATCCATGGGTTGGAGACTACATCAGATGGATGTGAAGACAACCTTTCTCAATGGAGAGATTGATGAATAAGTTTACATTGAGCAACCAGATAGATTCGTGATACATGAGAAGGAGTCTCATGTGTGCAGGTTGAAGAAATCCTTGTATGGACTAAAGCAGGCACCTCGTGCATGGTATGAGAAGATTGATGGATAATTGATGAGTTTGGGCTTCATTAAGAGTGTTGTTGATCCCAAACTATACTACAACATTGTTGGTGACGACTGTCTGATTTTGGTCCTATATGTTGATGACTTATTCTTCACTGGTTCAAAAAGCCTTATTGTTGAATGCAAGCGTACATTAGCTTCTGAATTTGAGATGAAGGACCTTGGTATGATGCACTACTTCTTGGGACTAGAAGTGTGGCAAAGGAATGATGATATTTTCCGAAGTCAAGGAAAATACACAAATGAGATATTCAAGAAATTTGGGATGACAGACTGCAAGCCCATGCCTCCCCTCCTTCAATCCTTAAGGGATAAAAACATCTCTTCTTTATATGATCCAAGCATAGGATCCCCCAGCTGAGAGGTCGACTGGGCTGGAAAGACGTGATTTCGATAGGGCTTCCCGAGGCTCTATTCGAAGAGTGGGAATCCTTCATTACTCTTTTATGTGAAAAATTCATTTCCCTGGATGAAGAGACCAAAAACTCTCTATGTTGGTCCAAGAACCCCGTAAACAGGTCTTATATGGTCAAACTAGGTTATAAAGCCTAGTTTGAGGACATAATTATAGTCCCCATGAATTGGTGGTGGAAAGCTCTATTGAAGTTTAAAGCCCCCCCCGATGCAAAATTACTTTTTGGCTTGCTATGAATAATAAATTGGTGACTTGGGACAATGCCTTAAAGAGTGGATGGTGTGGTCCTAACAGATGCCCTCTTTGTAAATCAAACTCAGAATCTATTTCTCGTCTTTTCATTTCTTTTCCATATGCATGCTAGGTCTCGAATTTGATCAAAGATCAACTAAAGGCCAGAGCAGACTGGAACAAGGAATCTCTGGATGATTGCTACAGGTCATGGATTCAAGACAGATCGATGTCTCTTTATGTAGGCTTACCAAGCATTATGATTTCCAACATTTGGTGGGCACAGAACAATGCCATCTTCAAGGACAAAACAATCCCTCCTGAAGTAACAACTACACTCACGCTCAATATGGAAGAATAATTCAAGGACAATCCGAGACAACAAAAGACTTGAACCCCAATCCCCCCCCATTGACTATGTTGTTTTGTGGGGTTACTTTGATGGGGCAAGCCAAGGGCACTCGCCAAAATGCGGTATAGGGGTGGTCCTTTTTATCAATCACAACCACTATATCCACATTAGATATGCTCCTAGAGGCGAGACAAACAACACAATTGAACTCATTTCTCTTTGGAATCTTCTGAAGGAAAAGAATTTGAGTAAACTTCAAGTGTTCAGTTACTCCAAAATGGCATTGGGCAAGGGGTAATATTTCTATTCAAAACCCCAATCTGGATTCTATTTTGAGAGTGATTAAGCTCAACTTCAGGGATTTTGAGTGGTTTTCCTTCCATCATATTTTGCGGGAACTCAACTCTAAGGCATATGAACTCTCTAAAGAAGCATTACAATTGCAAAGACAAGCCTTATGTTTCTACGAGTTCTTTGATGGAATAGAACTAGAATTTATGGAGTTCCATTTCTGAAGCAGGCTTAACAGCCTTTTTTGCGTACGATTTTGTATAGATGTTAAAAGAAAGCATATTTTTGAAGTAGATAGTATAGATAACCAACTACTAATGTAGGATGTCAATCAACTTCGATAGAGTGTCTGCCAAGGCCTATTTTGAAAGACTTGGAACATAAATATTTTGATATGAATATAAGTGATGTTTTTTTGTTATATATATATATATATATATTAACCTTGTACAATATTTACTACAAACATATTTTCAGTAAAAGAACAAAAAAGATACAATGACAAATACAATCATTACACATAGATTTTTCCCTTGGAAACCCAAACCGGGAAAACCAACACATTCTATATTCATTCATTAGTGAGACATTGTTTACAATATACATATAGGAGCCAACGCCATCCAAAACCCTAACCCAATGCCCTGGATTAGTCAACAACCATAATTCCTTATCTAGAAATAGAAAACCATCGGTGAAAAACCATGTGCTGAAAAACCACCCAAAAATGGACATGAAAATTGAGGCAACACGAAAAATGAGGCAAAAATGAAACACGCTTCCCGAGGAAAAAAAATTGTCTCGGGGGCGCTGCCCCCGAACTCCCACGCAGGGGGCTTTCGCCCCCCTACACCCCTCAAACTCCCTGCGCGCTCGACGCAATGCAGACTCTACTATTCGTGCAAAGAATATAACACATACCCAACAATATATATATATTGTTGCTTGGATCCGAAAGAGTGAAAGTGGGATGAGCGGTGTTTAGGTTTCATTGGTGCTGGGATCCCAAGGACACCACGGTGAAGAAAGTTTGTGAAAACTTGTGAAGAATTTGGTTGGAATTTGATTAGATAAAGTAATAATCTACAGCCAAATCAATACCATAAAGTAATAACGTGCGTGAGTAATTTTTTAAAAGTCATAAATTCTAAATCACCGGTATTTAATGTTTAAAGTCAATAGATGTCTGGAATATCTTTTAAAGTCTCAATGTAGGACTTGAAAGGCACAACCTCGCACGGGCCATTTTTAGGGCTTGAAAGTGACAGGCCATTTAAAGCTTCTAGATGTCCGCAAAATTAGCCCGCCGGAATATCTTTACAAAATTTGTAAAGTTTGAATGTAGGGTTTGATATTCACAGGCCATTTAAAGTGAATAAGATGTCTGGAAAAGGTAGGGCTTTATACTCACAGGCCAATTAAAGCCTATATTACGTTGAATTTATATAAATAAACTTTTTCGTTTTGATTTATTTAATGGAAGTGCCGGAGGATTTTACGTTTACGTTTAGCCGGCAGCGTTACGTTTGAATTTATCGATACTTCGCGGCGCGTAATAAATTTAGAAATTAAAGACAAATTTATATCCCATGAATCCATGATTACGTAATTAAAGAAATCACTATGGGTAAGATATAAACAAACCTTCTATTTGGCTTTATACTTGCATAGAGTGGGTCCGCGTGCTTTGCGTAGAGTGGGTCCGCGTGTTTGGACTCTACCTATTGTTTTCCCATATCAGGAGTTCTGATTTATTTATTATAAATGTTCACTTGAATTGGTCAATATCCTAAAGGGTTGAATCCAATAAGTGGACATGAAGAACATATGGCCTTTTTGTCAGTGAACTCTTATGAAACATTAAACATGATATGATATGGACTCTGAGCTCTACAATCTCTCGGGCCTTATTTAATGTTTTTAATATTCAAAAACTATTTGAGGTCGTTTAATATTTTTAATCTTCAAAAACTATGTGAGGTATTTGAGGTTTGTGTATAGAATTTTATTTTTTTACAATCTCTCGGGCCTTATTTAATGTTTTTAATATTCAAAAACTATTTGAGGTCGTTTAATATTTTTAATCTTCAAAAACTATGTGAGGTATTTGAGGTTTGTGTATAGAATTTTATTTTTTTAAATATATTGATTATGAAAACACTGAAATTTTGAGATTTCTTTTCTTCTTTGTGCTGTTGATCTTTTTTTTTTCAAAATTTTCATTTTAAGTGAATCTGCAATTGATTTCAAAACTACCACATATATATATATATATATATATATATATATATATATATATATATATGAGAATTGCAAACTTTGTCCCCTTCATTTGTATAGAAAGTAAGGTGGCGCTCAAGAAGCACATTTTTGTCATGGAATTAAACTATGTTTCATATTTCTTTTTGCGTTAATTTCATTATTATACATGTAGAGAAATAAACTCCGAGTGTTATCTGATTTTCTTCAATAAAATTACTTTTTGTTTATAGCATGCCCATCACTCCAATCTTTTAAAAACATTGCAAACAATGGTTAACCAACAATCAACATTTTTAAAAAAATTACCCTAGACTCTTATTGGTCTGTGTGCTCTATGAAATATGTCCTCTCATTTTCTTTTTTCTTGTCTTGCACTCCAAGTGTAGTCTTGTATTCTCAAAAATTGCCACAGACTACAAATAATATTATAGACTGCAACTTACAATTCAATGCGGTTTGGTAAAAATTATTAAAGTTTACCATTTTTTTTTTGTCTCCTTCCAGTGTCACTAGTGACATAAGCCATCTTCGCATTCTGTATCAATGTGAGTAATTAAATGTCAAATAGTCTCAACATTCTTTGGCATTCAATGTACAAAGAATGACAATTGATTGACATTCTACCCGTGTTTCAAGGTATGAAAAATCCAAGTTTAAGGGATAAAAATGTTACCAACAAGTGTGTGGTATAGAAACAAGCATTGAGGTGATTGGATCTATATTAACAGGGAGACCTGGGTTCAAAACTCCTTGAGTGAATGTAGATGAAGCCAAGTGCAAGTCTTGAATGATTTTGATAGAATAGAAATACCCTGTATAATGTGCCCGTATAGTTGAAGAGTTGAAGGACCATTGTGTAAATGTGTTGAACCTGCAAAGAATAGATCTAGCTAAACAATAATACACACATTTGCAGAGAGAATTGGAGAAAGAAGAATAAGGAGAGAAAGGATGAAAGAATGCTCATTAACCGTTGTGAATAATGAATAATTTACACATGATATACTCTGTATAGCTCAATGAGTTCGACTTGACGTGAACCAATGCACCATAGTGGTGGTCTAGAGTGATCTAGACACACACCAATAGTTACGGGAGTGAAATGCCACCTATTCTAGTCTCTTAGGCAGTTACGGGAGTGAACTGCCACCTAGTTGAGTTAACTAGTGAAATAGTCTTCAGTTAACTGACTGAACAAAGAGTATTGAGGAGTTAACTCAGGGAATCAAGGCTAATGCGCCACTTTGGTGATGATACCAAGGCAAGGTCGAATTAGAATGGTGATGATCCCAATGCAACATCTAAACTCAACTCAACTAGTCAAACTGAAGTGTCAACTGAAAGAGAATATTCTCCAGGTGGAATATTCTTCCCTAAAATATAGGAGACTGGATAATGACTAATTATGACTAATAAACAAGGAATAACCTTAGGAAAAATAAATCCTAGGTGCATGTGAAGTAACTCCAACACCCCCCCTGAACATCACTATGGTGAAAATAGAGATTGGGTCCCGACAATGAGGCCATGTTAGGTACCCAAGTACAAAAGATACACTGAAAATAAAGTGAGGAAAGAGGGAAAACCTCATGGGAAACCCCCCCCTCAAGGTACAATGTATGTAAAAAGAAGAACTATAGTTGCTAGGCAACTGTGTCCTTCACTCCAAGACAACCTCGCAGAGAATGGAATTTCTGCTCAGTGAAGGTCTTGGTGAAAATGTCTGCCGTCTGTTCTGCTGAAGGATAGAACTGTAAGTCGATGATCCCCTCGTGTACCGAGTCTCAGATGTAGTGCATGTGGATCTCGATGTGCTTCGTCCACTGCCTCTGAACTAGATCTCTACAGAACTTCAGAGTGCTTTGGTTGTCACACTAGATGACGATCGACCGATGAAATTGAATGCCCAACTTAGTGAGAAAATGTTGTAGCCACATAGCCTGAATGGTTATGTTAACTACCCCTTTGTACTTTTCCTCGACTGGAGATAGAGCAATGGCATCTTGCTTCTTCCTCGACCAAAAGATAGGCCCGAAACCAATACTGAGTGAGTAACCAGATGTCGAATTGCGATCAATGCTATCGCCAGCCCAGTCCAAATCAGTAAACCCAATGAGATCTAATGTAGAGTCTGCTGCATAATGAATCCCAAATGTGATGGTGCCCTATACGTATCGAAGGATACACTTTGCATCTTTCCAATGTAGCTCATGCGGCTCCTGCATGAACCTGGAAATTGCGCCAACTGCATATGAGAGGTCTGGTTTGGAGTGTGTGAGATACAAAAAGCTCCCCACTAATTGTCTATACAGTGTGTTGTCAACCAAAGAAGTCTCCCCACCATCCTCAAGTTTGAATCCTGATAGGAAATGAGTCGGAGCAGACTTGTAGTTTGTCATGTGAAATCTCTCGAGGAGATCTCGTGCATACTTGGCCTGAGACAGTTTGATGCCTAAGGCATCCTGACTGATCTCGAGTCCAAGTAAAAAGTGTAGCGGACCCATGTCCGTCATCAAAAACCTGTCATGTAGAATCCTCTTGACTGCAACAATCGCTGAAGTCAAGCACCCGATGATCAACAAATCATCGACATACAAAACTAAAAGGAGAAGTGAATCAACCGTCCTGAGCATGTAGACATTCAGGTCTGATTTACAACGTACAAAGTTCTGTGACAACAAGTAGGAGTCCATCTTGGCATACCATGCCCTCGGAGCCTGCTTGAGGCCATAAAGTGACTTCTTCAGTCGACAGACCAAAGATGAGTCCTTCATAAATCCCTGGGGCTGCTCCATGTAGATATCCTAAGAGAGATCATCGTGAAGAAATGCATTCTTCACGTCCATCTGATGGACTTCCCATCCCTTGGCTGCTGCAATAGAAAGTGCCAATCGTATGGAATCCATCTTCGCTACTGGAGTGAAGGTCTCATCATAGTCAATACCATGAACCTGTTGAAAGCCTTTGGCGACAAGCCTGGCTTTATATCTGCTGATCTATCCATCCGCTGCATTCTTGGTCCTGTAGACCCATCTGCATCTGACAAGTTTCCTCCTAGAAGGAAGGGGAACCAGATCCCAAGTCTGGTTCTCAAGGAGGGAGTTCTACTCCTCCTGCATGGTGGATTCCCAAAAGGGATTTCCAGCAGCCTCGCCATAAGACCGTGGATCTGAAGATTGAACCAAAAAAATATGCTTGGAGTGCAATGATTTAGTGGCAGTGACTGCAACAGGAGGCTCCTCGAAATCAGATCGAGTCCTCCTAGTATCGGCTAGATCACCAATGAGATCCCCTGCATCTTTAAGAGTAGTCTGTGCCCACTTGGGCCTCTGCTCTGGCTTTGCAACTGCATCTGGATGCTCTGACTCTGCATCTGACTGTACTAACTTTAAATCTGAATCATCTGAGTCCTTTGAATCAAAACTCTCGTCTGAAGAAGAGTCGACATGTGCATGCTCATCATCTCGGATAGGTGGAAGAGTGAAGGTGTCTGCATGTTGTTGCTGAGGTACATGCGAGACACTTTCCCCAAATTGGACACTACGCTCAATGATGAGCCATTCCGAGGAAAGATCAATAAGTCGATATCCCTTCACACCGTCGAGGTATCCAACAAAAATGCACTCAGTGCTCTGTGGATCAAGTGCCTTCCTCTTTTCAGAGGGAATCCTAGTCGATGCACGTGAACCAAAAATGTGAAAGTGGGTCACTTTCGGTTTGAGGCCGCTCCAAGCCTCATAGGGGATCTTATCCTTGACAGATCTATGGGGAGATCTATTTTGGATGTATGTTGCACAGTTAAGTGCTTCGGCCCATAGTCTCTGTGGTAGTGACTTTGCATGCAACATGCAAGATGCCATCTCCTTTAGAGATCGTTTTTTCCACTCAACAACTCCGTTTTGCTGCGGAGTATAGGGAACTGTGTACTGCAACTGAATCCCTACCTCATGGAAATGATTATGGATCTCATGATTCACATACTCTCCCTCATTATCAGTTCGGAGGAATTTTATCTTCTTTCCGGACTGTGTCTCAACCAAGGCTTTGAAATCTTCGAGGTGTTGAAAGACCTCAGATTTTTTCCTGAGAAAGTAGATCCATGTAAAATGTGAGAAATCATCAAAAAAAATGAGAACAAACCTTGCTTTGTTTATCGATGGATGCAGAAAAGGACCCATGAGGTCACTGTGGATCAGATCTAAAGGTGCGGAAGCTCACTAAGACTTTCCCTTGTCGAATTTCTC
Source organism: Picea engelmannii (assembly GCA_009831015.1). Classification (NCBI taxonomy): domain Eukaryota; kingdom Viridiplantae; phylum Streptophyta; class Pinopsida; order Pinales; family Pinaceae; genus Picea; species Picea engelmannii. The sequence continues at coordinate 1,268,673 of ML780826.1, forward strand.
TTGAGGGTGTTTTTTGAGAACACATCCCTCACATACTCCCTTGGAGAAATGGATGTCTGGTAGACCATCAACTAATATTTGATTGCTAAGATGTTGCATGTATCTAAAATTCAAATGTCCAAACCTTTCGTGCCATATCCTACTATTTTCATCAGCATGAGTAAGTAGTAAAGCGGAATTAGGTTCAATGAATTCAGAAAATGTATACAATCTAGATTGATGATTTACCTCACTGGTAGCAACCATGGAGTTGGTTTGCATGTTGTGGAAGTCCATGGAATTTGGTGTGAATACGAATTTCTTTCCAATGCCGAAATTCGTCGTCTGATATACGGAGAGAAGGTTGACAGAAAGCTTGGGAACATGCAGCACATTCTCGAAAGTTCCGTTGGTGAGTTCAATCCTTCCTTTGCCAGTGACTTCGACAGAAGAGTTGTCCCCTATAAGAATATGAGGACCTTTGCATGCATCCAAAGAATAATAGACTGCTTCTGATGCAACCATGTGATGTGATGCTCCCAAATCAACGATCCAAGCATCGAGAGAGGAGTTGATGGCAATCAAGGCATGGCTAGAATTGTCTTTCTTGGAATTCAGATCTTCTGGATTCTTCTTCTTTGCACCCTTGGGGCTCCGATATCCAAGGTTGTTTTGCTAAAGTATTTGAGACATCAGGTCTATTTGTTTTTGCATGCATGTGAATTCTGGATGGAATCCTTTCTAACAGTACGTGCATTTCTCTCCTTTTCTTCCCTTTTCTCCTTTGGATTTGAAGGCATCGATGAAGGGTTTTGTGTACCCTTCCTTCTTCGGATGTGCATTAGATTTCCGCTTATATTTAGATTTAGATTTTTGATATTTGTGGCTACCATCATGCACAGTGAGTGCATGCACCCTTGGGCCTTTGATTGTGCCAGGGATTCGATAAAGTCCTCAAGAGAAGACATCTTCTAGGTGGCTCCAGAGGTGAATCTGACAGCATGGAATGTAGATACAAATACAGATAATTCAGGACCAAGCTTGGAGAGAATGGTGAGAACCATTTGTTTCTCCTCCTTCAATTTATCAACCCCTCAGGCTTTGAGTTGTGACAATAAATCCTTGAATTTTGTAAAGAAATCTTGTATATTATCGAATCTTTTTGGATCCAATGTGAGCAGCTCCACCTCCAGCATGTGTCTCCTCATCTCATCCTGTTTTTCAAAGAGCCCTTCCAAGATTGTCTAGGCTTCATTGGGAGTCTTACAGGAAGATATATGAAAAAGGAGATCGGGAGAAATAAGACTGCAAATTGTTCCGTCTGCCTCATCCATGTGATTTAAGTACTTGGATTTTTCTATGGCTAATGTCGTCTCTAGATCTGTATTCATGGTTAACCTATACAACCCTCTGGACCACACATGTATGGATATTTTCTCCTTCCACGCAAAATAGTTGTAAGGTGTAAGAATGAATTCTTTTTGGAATTCCATCTTTCCATTGTCTTCAATCTTTTGTACCTGCAAAACATTTTGGTGTAGATTTTGCTTAGCAGTCCATCAGCTCTGATACCATGTAAATGTGTTGAACCTACACATAATAGATCTAGCTAAACAATAATACACACATTTGTAGATAGAATTGGAGAAATAAGAATAAGGAGAGAAAGAATGAAAGAATTCTCATTAACCGTTGTGAATAATGAATAATTTACACATGCTATACTCTGCATAGCTCAATGAGTTCGAATTGAGGTGAACCAATGCACCATAGTGGTGGTCTAGAGTGATTTGGACACACACCAGCAGTTACGGGAGTGAACTGCCACCTATTCTAGTCTCTCAGGTAGTTATGGGAGTGAACTACCACCTCGTTGAGTTAACTAGTCAACTGGTCTTCAGTTAACTGACTGAATAGAGAGTAGTGAGGAGTTAACTCAGGGAATCAAGGATAATGTGCCACTTTGGTGATGATACCAATGCAAGGTCGAATTATCATTGTGATTATCCCAATGTTGCATGGTGATGATCCAAATGCAACATCTAAACTCAACTCAACTAATCAAACTGAAGTGTCAACTGAAAGAGAATATTCTCCAGGTTGATATTCTCCCCTAAAATATAGGAGACTGGATAATGACTAAGTATGACTAATAAGCAAGGAATAAACTTAGGAAAAAGAAATCCTAGGTGTGTGTGAAGTAACTCCAACACATTGTGTGAGTTTATATAAGCAGTGATACCCAACAAAGAAAAAAAAAAAGATAAAAATGTAGAGTTCCTTGTAGGCATAGTTTCGATCTTTTTGGACCCCTCCTTGGATCTCTATTTAAAAAAAATGGCACTCTTAGGATGTCAAATTTAATTTCTCTTATGCTTGGGTACTCCTACATGT
>ML780826.1:1271095-1295239 GCA_009831015.1 Picea engelmannii
ATATTTCTTGTTTATGGTATTGATGTTGAAAGACATTCCCTTCTCAATAGGTTCTGCAGATTTTTACATCTGTGTTGAAAATGTCTACAAAACACTTTGGGATATACATGCTTGCATTCTTTAAATACATTAGATTCATATTTCAGATAAAGAAGGTGATTGGATATGAATTTTTTCAAACCTTTAGTACCCAATCCAAGTCACTACCATATGATTGTTTCCACAATGATTAAGGTTGGGATAGTGGAAGAACTAGACTTGAATAACTCTTGGACACCCATGTACAATATGTAAAAGCTAAGATGACCCCCAAAATGATAAGAACAAAAAAAATAACCACAAGGATCAAACCTTTGAGATGTTGCATTTCTTGTTTGTTGAGATGGAGGCTTTGCTTGTTGTAATGATGTCGTTGAAAAGAAAATAGTTAAATCACCAGGAACCCAAATCAAAACCTATCTTACAAAATCCATGTTTTGAGATACAAATTGTACATATCAGACTTACATTCGGTATAATATGAAAAAAATGGATGGGATAAATGATCATATTGTCTAATCATCAATGTCCATTGTCAAAACCAAAGATACATGCCTGGAACATCCCTGAAATCTATCTAGAATGTCCTCAAAATCTGTCCTGAACACTCCTGAAAGATACCTAAAATGTCTTGTGTATGGCCAACAAATCCCTGAGTCCTTGATGAAGTCCTTGCTAAATTGGGGATGTTTCGTATGATTCTCCATATCATTGAAACACCGAAATGGCAGATATGGGTTTTTTCCTGAGTGCGGGACAGATCCCTATGCAATGTAGTGTGGAACTCTCTACCAAATTTTCCCTTGGTTTTGTCATCTTACTCTTTGATGCTTCAGTTGCAACTGGTTCAACTCTGCTGAAGTATATTTGTTGCTTCCAATCTCAATTAATCTCTGTGAAACATCTTTTAAATTTGGTTGAAAATATCCAACACCTTTCAGTGGTCTTTAGCCGTAGAAAATTCTACACCTTAGACTTTATTTCCTGATAAATCTCCCTTTTGTATTGGCACACGTGTTCTTGTCTCTGACATTTGCATTTGTCTAGATTCTAGACTCTATATCGTCTTCTTTGACTGTCTAAATTTTTTCCACATTTCTCGTACCATGTATGTAGGTTACAAGCCTTTTGATATTCAAGTACATGGCATACAACCAGATATGGTGAAGCAGTAGAGCTCGAGAAGGAATTAATGGTGGTGTTAATGGCGGAACTGTTGGATTTCTTACACTTGGTGGTAGGTTTATTGCACCTACCTGGATGTTGGACCCATGTCAGGCGATTTTTGTCTACTTTATACTAGTTTAGGTCTATTCTATATTTAGGACTACTAGATTACCTGGGACTTGGAGGATTCGTCCTCTCTACTGATATAAGTAGAGCCTTAAATCCCTTCCTTAACTTCTCTGTATTCTTGTACTTAAATTTTATTAACTACCTAAGTGGAGGTCATATCTAAGCCTGTTGTCTCTTCAGTGCCACGGGATGATAATTAATGGAGTGGGCTTACAACTTAGAAGCATTTAATGGCAAAGCTTACCTATCTTTATTTTTTTCTACGGAGGTCTTATCATAGTTTGTTGTAACTTAGGTTGTGCGAGGTGGAAGTCACTGGTGGACTCCTCCAACACCTTCCTAATGGAAGCTGAGCTCAGCGCACTCATGAGTGCGGCTAACAAGGCCCTCTCGAAGAGTGTCAGACTCTTTGCCTCAATGAACGTGCAAATAGTTGAAGTTGTCTTACCACCTTCTTCCTTAAAATTGGCAGACCACTTGTTATCATCTTCCTTTGATACCTCTGAGCCTCTGGCATCCACTCCCTTGTCACCTTCTGCTTCATTTCCAGGACTGGTCTCCTTGTTTGGGCGTTCTGGTTTGCACCGGAGTGTGGGTTTTCGTGAACTTCGTCCTTCTGTGAAAAAGTGGAAACCTAAGAGTTCTGGGTGAAAACGAGCATGGAAACCTAATAAGACTAAACATCGCTTAATCATGGGTTCAGACATAGTTCTGGAGGAGAGCGTCTGCCTTTCTCTCTGTGGACTTGTTGGTAGGATTTCCTATCACACTCTGTGTAAGTGTTCTCTCTTGGATTGGATTTCAGGTGCCTAGTTTCCTTTGATGGGATATGTTTCGGAGATTATCTCTCTCTCGCATGGCTGGTTTGGTCTTCTTTTTAACTCACCGAAGGATGCACAACCCATTCTATATTCTCTCTGGACTATCAATGGTTGTAGCCTAATGCTTAAGAGATGGCGGGTAAGCTTTGATCCAGCCACACATTACTTTAGACTTCGTCACCTGTGGGTTTTGCTTCCCGACCTACCACTTCAGTATTGGACGAAAAAAGCTCTTGCAGCCATAGGCAACGAGCTCAGACGTTTTATCTGTTTGGATGACAATATTTTAAAGGGTTCTGATAGAAAGATGGTCAGGATACTAGTTGAGTTGGATGTACATGCGAGGTTACTTGAGACACTGGATATTATTTGGCGAGGTTGCAAGGTGACTCAACGCCTAGATTACCTTGGCATCCCATTTTGTTGTACAAGCTGCCGCAGGATTGGACACCTTAGGAGTGATTGTACTGAAGAATCGGAAGAGGATGAATCAGTAGCTTCTTACCTTCGCAAGCTATCATGGGAGGACTCACCAAGAGTTGATTCATTTGTTGCGGTGAATGATGATTATACAGACATAGGAGACTACCTGTCTTCACCTCTGGACACTCTCACCGGTAAGCTCAAGCAACATGTCCTACTTTTTATTATACGCTTACTTCTTGGGAAAGGAATTTATTGGACTCATCTGTTATCCTGAGGATGGGGCCCTTAAGACCACCCGTGTCTGATCCTTTGAAGACTCTGTCTTTTCCTCCTTCACCCTCTACGGTGCGAGAGTCCCCTCGAGATTTTCCTACCCCACAGTTGTTGTCACCTTCTAGAGATGAAAGGGCTCCCACTAGTCCTTTGGATCTCGGTGGGGTTGCCTTATCTTCGATTCCTTTTCATTTGACTATTCCTGACCATCTTACTACTGCGGTTCTTCCTACCACTGATTCTGAGCTTGTTGGGGTTGCTCCTACGACTTCTAGAATTTTGGCTTCTGGTCACTCTACCCTCAGGAACTTACTTACTACTTCGGCTCCTACCATAGTTGAGACGTTGCTACCGGTTCCGATTCCTACTTTTCAGGGTAGGTCTCTGATCATCTGGGAGAGCTTGGAATTACCTATTTCTTTTCCCCGTGTTAATACTAGTGACACAACTGGGATAGACTACTCTTGGTCTCATGGTTTGGGACTTGAAACTTCACCTATTAAAACCAACAGTGCTAGGAGAAAGGCTACTACTTCTTTTACTCTTCCAAATAATTACTCAACAGACTCATCCGACCTTGGGGTGCTTAGAGGCATTAAAGCCCTAGCTAGGTCCTGCCCATGATACTTCTCTCCCTTAATATCATAGGGGTGGGTGGCACCCTCAAAAATGCATCCCTTAGGAGACTTATTGACAAAACTCTTCCTAGCATCATTTTTTTACAAGAAACTCTAGTTGACGAGCAACGTTCTCGGGCATTCTTCAGTAGCATAAGACCACAGTGGTTTGTTAGTGTTGTAAGCTCAGTGGGAAGATCGGGTGGGTTACTTGTTTCTTGGGATCCCGTTAAGTTTGAGTTGGAACCTTTCTTATGTTGTGGAGGTATTTTGATGACATGTACCCATTGTGCAAACAAAAGATAGGTTAATCTTCTCAATGTTTATGGTCCTTGTACTGTCAGGATTGCATTTTGGACAAAAGTCTCTTCTTTTGGCCTTCTGGCTAAACCTAATATTATAGTCGCGAGTGATTTTAATTTTACCTTATCAGCTGATGAGGTGTGGGGGACTCTGCTTTACAAGATTCAACAACCTTACAGTTAAAATAAATCTTCAGAAACAACAAACTTATGGATTTATTGTCGGCTGCTACAGTTCCTACTTGGAGGAATGGTAGAACTGGTTCAGAGTGTATCTCTAAGAGACCGGACCTTGTTTTTATTTCTGAAAATCTTCTTCAACTTTCAAAATGATATAGATCCTGGGTTGAATATCCATTCCTCTCAGACCATGCTCCTATCTTCCTACAACTAGATTCATCCTCTCATCGGCCGACTTATCCATTTAAATTCAACCCAGTGTGGTTACAGGACCTAGATTTTGCGAGACTAGTCACTGAGGTTTGGACTGACCAGTCTTTTCTACAATAAGTTTACTTACAAAGACATCTTACGTGGAAGATGAAACACTTAAAATTGAAAGTTAAAATTTGGGCAAATCAATAGAAAATAAAAAATACTCATAGAATCTCTCAGCTGGAAGATATTATACAGTCATTGATCTGGGAACATTTTGTGGGAACTAGATCGACCGAACTTGAAAAACAATTAAAGACTCTAGAGGAGGAGAAAAATAGGCTCTTGATGGCCGAGGAAGCACTTTGGCGCCATAAGAGAAGAGCTATTTGGATCAAGTGCGGAGATTGAAATACTAAGTTTTTTCATCACTTTTCCAGCTACAGGAGGAATCACAAGCATATTTGGGAATTAAAGATGGATACAACAGACATTATTATAGGACATGACAAGCTGATTCCAACAGCTTACCATTATTTCAAAAATTCTTATAGTGATCTGGGACTTACAAATATTATTGAATAAGCTACCATTACTGGACTCTTTCCTAGAATTATTAGTGAGAGGGAGGTTGAACAAATTACTGGTGCCTGTACAAAAGAGGAGACTTGGAAATTTCTAAATACTTTCAAAAGGGATAAAATCCCTAGACCCGGTGGTTGGATTGTTGAGTTTTACCTTCACTTCTTTGAACTTGTTGGCGATGATTTTTGGGAAATGATTGAGGATACTAGGATCAAAGGAGTGGTCAATCAGGCATTAAACTCCACCTTCTTGAATCTTATTCCTAAGACCAACCTTCTGACTTCCCTTAGCGACTACATGCCTATTGCTCTGTGCAACCTTTGTTATAAAGTCATTACCAAAATTCTTTCTAATAGGATAAAACCTTACTTGTCTGGCATTATCTCTACAGAACAATTGGGCTTCCTTAAAGGACAATAGATTTTGGATGCCATAGGAACTGCACAAGAAGTTTTACACAACATCAAACAGAAAAAGCTCGGGGAAATGATTTTAAAGTTAGATCTCAAAAAAGATTTTCATTGTATTAATTGGGACTTCCTGCGATTAATACTTCTACAATCTGGTTTTGGTCATCATTTCACGAGATGGATCATGGGTTGTGTTTCTAGTGCCACCATAGTCGTTCTGGTGAATGGGGAGGCAAGCCCATTCTTCCATAATGAGAGAGGCCTAAGGCAAGGTTTCCCACTCTCACCCCTATTTTTCATCTTGGCTATGGAAGGACTGAGCATTCTACTCAAAATTAGTCAACAAGTAGGGAGACTCACATGCATTAAGGTTTCAAGGCTGGTCAAGATTATGCATTATTTTTTCATGGATTATGTTCTTATTGCGACCAGAGCTGATTCACAAGAATGGATGGAGATTGAATCTATTCTTAAATTCTTATGTCGAGCTTCGGGGCTCCAGATCAATGTGACAAAGTCTGCCTTACTCTACTCAGGGCTTACAGAGGTGGACTTAGACATATACAAGAAAATATTCTCGTACAAATTTCTAGAGATCTTGGTTGGTCTTAGATATCTTGGTTATTTTCTCAAACCATATTGCTATAAAGTGGTTGATTGGCATTGGTTACTCATAAAATTTGAGAAAAGGATTATGCATTGGTGCAATAGGTGACTAACACTTGGAGGGAGATTTGTTCTTATTAAATCAGTTTTGGATAGCCAATCAGTCTTCTGGATGGCGCTGACTGCTATCCCTATTATTGCATTAAAAAGGATTCAACCTCTGATTTTTACTTTTCTCTGGACGGGTGGTAGTGAAAATAAGCATCTTCATCTTTGTCACTTGGATTCCATTGCTAAACCTAAATTGGTGGGTGGTCGGGGGATGAGAAATTTTTTCCTGTTTAATAAATCTTTGGTGTCGAATTCACTATGGCGTGTGTTGTCACAAGATGAGATTTGGCATTGGGTTATTATTGGTAAATATATCTCACATCTTTCAGTCTCAAGTTGGCTCAGACATACGACTACAAGTATGACAAATGCTTCTTCGATCTGGAGATCACTACTGAAATTTATACATATCATCCAACATTGGTTATATTGGAAACCCGGATCGACCCACCTAATTCATATTGATCGGGATGCAATTCTAGGATTGGGGACTTCTGATTTTTTATCACTGGATCTCTTGAAAAAATTACACAAACAACATATTTATTATCTCTTCCAAGCCAAGGGTCTCACAGACCAGGGGTCTCTCAGTTCTCGATGGAAAAATTGCATAGAATTGGATCTTTCAGGGGACTTGGCTATTGAATGGTAGCGATATTGTAAGGCTCTACTTGGAGCAGGGATACAACTAAGGGAACGGGAGGATACATTGATCTGGAGTGGAGGCGATCGTTCTGGTAACATATCAGCTAGGAATCTCTATAATGCAATTGCTTCTACCATATGGATCTAGAAGTGTACCGGCTGGAGGAAGCAATTTTGGCATTGGAATATTCCTTTGAAAATCAAACTTTTTATTTGGCTAGATGCAACCAATAAGATATTGACCTGGGATAATATTTTACGCCAGGACTGGGAGGGACCTAATATTTTCCTTCTGTGTTGTTTTAATTATGAATCTATTACACATCTTTTTATAGACTGTACATTTACACAACAAGTATGGCACAAACTCTCTATTTCCCTTAAGCTCTAGTCTATCTGGTCGGGATCCTCACCAACAATTAGTTTGGAGGATTGGGAAAAGGAGGAGTCTCGCTATCCTCATCTTCCTGCCTTGGTCATCTAGCGCATTTGGTTGGTGCACAACAGGACTATCTTTGAATAGATTCCTCCTACTATTAATACTATCTGCTACAAGAATCTGGGGGGTCTGGAGTTATCAACATCAAGGTGTTGAAATAATGTAACTGCAAAGAGTATTCTTATTATTATTGATATTTTATTCATAGGATCAATCCCCATTGTGGATTGATCATGTCGTATATTGTAATAGGACCAAATCCCCTTTTGCAGATTGGTCAAAAGACAATTGTAATAGGAAGAATAAGAAGTCGGCCCCAACAGTTAATTAAGAGACCCAGAAATATAATAAAGGTAGGTTTACCCACCCAGATTGAGAAGTCGGCCCTGCCAGTGAAGAGACACTTCACACGTGCCAGAACTTGTATAAATAAAGGAGGCTAGTGCCTCATTTGAACATAACTCACTTGCTCAGTTTAAGAAACAAGTTCTGATCTATTACCGACAAAGGAGAGAGAGAGAGAGAGTGATGCATATCTTGGAGAGGACTTTTTGTTTTAGCATAATATCTCTTGGCATTGTATTGGTTATCTATATTAAGGAAGTTTTGTTGGGTTTTCTTCCCCTAGAGGGTTTCCCAGGATAAATGCTGTGTCTCTTATAAATGTGTATTTCTTAGTGATCTTGTTCTTATGTTGTTGTTATCTATTGAAATGCAAAGAACTATAATAATGGAATAAACATTAACATGGTTTTAGAGCCAACCTGAAGGAAGCATATTTCGCAAGAGGAAAAGCATCACTGTTGTCATACCCGCAAATTAGGGTTTTTTGAAAGTGAAGATTTTCAGCTCCAAAACCACCTAGAAAGTTGCGCCCTCCCCCAAGGATAATTTTGGCACCTTCAACGCACCTTTTCAGTGGCTAGATATCTCGGAAAGTGAAACCCTAGTTTCACAAAAGTACCAGAAGTACCAGAAAACCAGTACGAGAAGTACCAGAGTACTAGAAGTACTAGAAGCACCAGTCCAGAAATCCGCAGATCAGATTTGAAGGGGAAAATTTTGGATTTTCTTAATCCAAACACACCAGGCAGATCACCTCAGCCAAGCGCATCTCCTGGTAAGTTTAGTTTTTTATTTTGAACACTTTCATTTTTTGGTCATTTTCCTAGCTCCAAGTAAAGATGTCTGCAAGCATTAAGCTTGTTGACAAGTTAGAAGGAGTGGAAAACTTTCGTGCCTGGAAGTATAGGATTGGCCTCATTCTTGAAGAGAATGACCTAGCAAGATTCGTTAAAGACGAAGTACTGGAACCTGACAATGCCGCAGAAAAGACAAAGCATCAAAAGGACACAATAAGGGCCAAAAGAATTATTGCAGATTCAATCAAGGACCATCTAATCCCTTATGTGTCATCTAAGAAGACCCTGAAATAAATGTTCAATGCCTTGACCAGACTATATGAAGGAAAGAACATAAATCGAAAGATGAATCTTAGAACTCAACTGAAGAATACAAGGATGCAGAAAGGAGAAATGATTCAGGAATACTTCTCCAGAATCTCGGAATTCAAAGAACAACTAGAAGCTATTGGAGATACCATAGATGAAGACGAAATCATAATGACGACACCAAATGGTCTCACAAGACCTTGGGATGCTTTCATCCAGATGATATGTGCCAGAAAGGAGAAACTGAAGTTCGACAACCTATGGGAAGAATGCATCCAAGAAGAAACAAGAGTAGCGAATCGTGAAGTGCTACTAGCTAGGGATGATGATCAAGCCCTAGCCACCCACACCAAAGGAGGAAGGAAGAAACCCTACCTCAAAAGGGAGACTCATAGAGATCCTCAATCATAAAAAAAATTCAATAACAAAGAATCTCATCCAAAGAGATTTCAGAAGAAAGAACAACACAAAGAAAGAGATCTCTCATCCATATAATGCTATCATTGTGATAAGATGGGACACAAGGTGAATTCTTGTCCATTCAGATGAGAAGAATACAAGAGGATACATAAGAGGCAACATGCCCACATTGTTGAAGATGAAGAGCCACCTACAAAGATGATCAAGGACCATGTCTTAATCTCAACCCTCTCAGGATCGGTAACACCTGGAGAGGACACATGGCTCATTGATAGTGGTGCATCAAAGCACATGACGGGTAAGAGAAATGCTCTCTCTTGTATTTCAGAAAAGAAGTTTTCTCAGAAAGTGACACTTGGAGATGATTACCAATATCCCATCAAGGGAGTGGGAGAATCAAACTACAATCTAGATTCAGAAAACTCAATAAAGATGAAGGACATACTCTATGTACCAGGCTTAAAGAAGAGCTTACTTTCCATATCAGCTTTAGACAAGAAAGGCTATAGATTTGCCTTTATAGATGGAGAAGTTCTTATGTGGGCTAGAGGAGAAACCATAAATGAAGCAATCGTCATTAGAAATGAAGAAAATGGCTTATATAAGCTAAAGGGTCACCCAAAGACTGCCATGACGCATGCCATTGAAAACTCATGCGAACTTTGGCATAGAATATTGGCCCACATCAACTACAAGGCGCTACCATACATATGCAAAGCTGTCACAAGTTTACCAGAACTCAAGGTTGATCAGGAAGGCATATGCAATGGATGTGCGCTAGGGAAGAATATCAAGAACCCTTTTCCAAATAGGGACAACAAAGCAGAAGGAGTACTGGAACTCATTCATTTAGACGTGTGTGGCCCAATGCCATCGTCTTGCATTAGCTAGTATGTATACTATGTATCATTCATTGATGACTATTCTCGCAAGACCTGGATATATTTCTTGAAATCTAAAGATGAATTATTCAGCAAGTTCAAGGAATTCAAAGCCTTGATAGAGAATCTTTCTGAAAGGAAGATTAAGATACTCAGGTCAGATAATGAAGGAGAATATACCTCAAAAGAGTTCGTGAACTTCTGCAGAGATGTTGGGATCAAGAGGGAACTCACTACTCCCTATAATCCTCAACAAAACGGTGTAGCTAAAAGGAAGAACAAAACGATTATGGAAGCTATGAAGACTATGATCCATGATCAAGATCTTCCTAAGTGCTTATGGGCAGAAGCAACAATGGCAACTGTTTATGTGTAGAACCGATTATCCCATAGTGCACTTGGGTTCAAAACCCCCAAAGAGATGTTTACCGGAAAGAAACCAAAGGTAAGCCATCTCAAAATATTTGGCTGCCTAGTCTTCATACACATTCTGAAAGAGAAGAGACACAAGCTGGTACCCTCCGGAAAGAAGGGGATATTTGTGGGATACTGTGAGGTCTCCAAGGCCTTCAGAATCTATATACCAGGTCACCGCCACATTGAGATCAGCAAGGACGTGACCTTTGATGAAGAAGAAACACTTAAGAAATCAAGAAGATGCTAGCTTGAAGAAATATATGAAGAGGAACCAGTAATTCCCAGGATTGCACAATCCACGAGGGAAGTTCCCAGTGTTGCAGAACTAGTGAGGGAAGTCATAACTTCCCATGATGAGGAAACTCTTGAAGACCATGATGTAAAAGAAGTTCAAGAACCTCCTCAAATGACCTTCTCCCATAAAAGAAAGCCTGCTTGGGCAAGAGAGATTATTCAAGATGGAGAGAAGTATGGTGTTCCAGAAGGAACCTTGAGACAGGTGAAAAGACCAAAGCCATTCTCCAGTTACACAGCTTTGATGTGTGATCTCCTAGATGAGGAGCCTACCTGCTTTGAAGAAGCCATTCAAAAGAAGGAATGGGCAGATGTCATGACAAAAGAATACCAATCCATAATAAAGAACGATGTATGGGAAATAGTTCCCAGACCAAAAAGTAAGGATGTGGTATCATCAAAATGGCTCTTCAAAATAAAACATGTTGCTGATGGAAGTATTGGGAAATATAAAGCAAGATTTTTCGCTCGTGGCTTTTCCCAGAAGGAAGGCATTGACTATGAAGAGACATTCGATCCTGTGGCTAGATACACTTTGATAAGGACCATCATAGCTCTTGCAGCTAAGATGAAGTGGAAGCTACACCAKATGGACATGAAGACAACTTTCCTAAACAATGTCATCGAAGAGGAAGTCTATATAGAGAAGCCTCAAGGATTTGAGGTTGAAGACAGGAAGTCTCATGTATGCAGATTGAAGAAAGCCTTATACGGATTGAAGCAAGCTCCTAGAGCTTGGTATGGCCGTATAGACAGTTTCTTGACAAGCTTAGGCTTTACCAAGAGTAAATCAGACTCAAATCTCTACTTCAAAATTATGGATAATGAGCCAGTAATCTTACTGCTATATGTGTATGACTTATTCTTAACTGGAGAAGAAAAGATCATCACTGAATGTAAAAGGAGACTTGCCTTGAAATTTGAAATGAAAAACCTTGGCCTAATGCATTATTTCTTATTTCTTGAGGTATGGCAAAGTCTAGAGAGGATCTTCCTTAACCAAGGGAAGTACATGGTCRAGATCTTAAAGAGATTYGACATGCTGGAATGCAAACCCATGAATACACCCATGGAAGTGAAGATGAAGCTACTGGTCAATACTTCGTCAGATTTGATTGATGCCACACTGTACAGACAGATTATTGGATCACTGATGTACCTGACGAACACCAGATAAGACATTTGTTTTGCCGTGAACACCTTGAATCAGTTTCTGGTAGAGCCTAGATGTGTTCACCTAGTGGATGCAAAACATGTGACGAGGTACCTTAAAGGTACATTAGATTATGGTCTCAGTTATGATGGAGATCATAATTTCACATTGAGTGGATACACTGATTCAGATTGGGCAGGAAGCGTTGCTGACAGAAAAAGCACTTCCGGATGTTGTTTCAGTTTGGGATCGGCCATGATCTCATGGCAGAGAAGGAAGCAATCCAATATTTCTCTCATCACAGTGGAAGCAGAGTACATTACCACATGTTCTGTTAGCTGCGAAGCTATATGGCTTCGTAAGTTGCTGACCGGTCTATTTGACCTAGATATGGAAGCAACCACGATCTTATGTGACAACCAGAGCTGCATAAAGATGACAGAGAATCTTGTATTCCATGACAGGTCGAAGCACATAGAGATTCGCTATCATTACATCCATGACATGGTGCAGAGAGGAGCCTTGAAGCTTCTGTATGTTAGCGATGAACAGGTTGCTGATGTGTTGACCAAACCTCTATCTCATGTAAAGTTTGAACACTTTCGAGATAAGCTTGGAATAGTTCGAAAGGACCCTCCCTGAAAGGGGGAGTATATATGATTCCTTGCTTCTGACCTCGCTGTTAGACGTAAAGCAATATGATGTGTGTGTTCCTTTCTTCTGAACTCGCTGTTAGACGTAAAGCAAGATGATTCCTTGCTTCTAACCTCGCTGTTAGACGTAAAGAAAGATTATGTGTGTCTTCCTTTCTTCTGACCTCGCTGTCAGACATAAAGCAAGATGATTCCTTGCTTCTGACCTCGTTGTTAGATGTAAAGCAAGATGATGTGATGTGTTCCTTGCTTCTGACCTCACTGTTAGACGTAAAGCAAGATGATTCCTTGCTTCTGACCTAGTTGTTAGATGTAAAGCAAGATGATGTGTTCCTTGCATCTGACCTAGTTGTTAGACGTAAAGCAAGATGATATGTTCCTTACTTCTGACCTAGTTGTTAGATGTAAAGCAAGATGATGTGTTCCTTTCTTCTGACCTATTTGTTAGACATAAAGCAAGATGATGTGTTCCTTGCTTCTGACCCAGTTTTTAGACGTAAAGCAAGATGATGTCTACCTTGCTTCTAACCTAGTTGTTAGACGTAAAGAAAGATGTGACTTTCACTAAGCTACCAACTTAACAACTGTGACATAGAGCCAGTATAGTACTGTGATGGGCCAGCCTAGTGTTGTGATGAGGTATCATTTTTATACTGATACATATTGATGCAGATGATGATGGCATTCCTTTGAGAATGATGATGTTGCCGATGAATAAAACTTTCGATGATTTGTAGATATGCCAGCCAAGATGATATTGATGATGTTGTCCTCCAACTTGATGTTGTTGATGATGTTGTCCTCTCTCTCTCGCATGATGCTACTGAAGAATACCCTTCTTGTTAAGGGGGAGTGTTGAAATAATGTAACTGCCAAGAGTATTCTTATTATTATTGATATTTTATTCATAGGATCAATCCCCATTGTGGATTGATCATGTCAGATATTGTAATAGGACCAAATCCCCTTTTGCGGATTGGTCAAAAGACAATTGTAATAGGCAGAATAAGAAGTTGGCCCCGKCAGTTAATTAAGAGACCCATAAATATAATAAAGGTGGGTTTACCCACCCAGATTGAGAAGTCGGCCCTGCCAGTGAAGAGGCACTTCACACGTGCCAGAACTTGTATAAATAAAGGAGGCTAGCGCCTCATTTGAACATAACTCACTTGCTAAGTTTAAGAGACAAGTTATGATCTGTTACCAGCAAAGGAGAGAGAGAGTGGCACATATCTTGGAGAGGAATTTCTGTTTTAGCATAAGATCTCTTGGCATTGTATTGACTATCTATATTAAGGAAGTTTTTTTGGGTTTTCTTCCCCTAGAGGGTTTCCCAGGATAAATGTTGTGTCTCTTGTGAATGTGTATTTCTCAGTGATCTTGTTCTTATGTTGCTTTTATCTATTGAAATGCAAATAACTATAATAATGGCATACACATTAACACAAGGAAGGATCCTTCTCTGTTCTTTTTACAAACTACCTACCAACGAGGAAGGAACAATGCCTAGTTTGATGGAGCCTCACAAAACAATGGTCTACAATGTGGAGTAGGTGGTATGATCAAGCTCACAGATCACACCAAATTTACTTGGACCTACAACTGTGGTGAGGGTACTAACACCAAAGAAGAACTTCTTGGTGCCTGGGCTACTCTTACTCTATTTACCAGACTTAATATTCTGGATCTTCAAGTACTGGGTGATTCCAAAATTATTATAGACTAGCTTAACAACAAAGGAAAGTTACAAGTTATTGCCCTAGAATGGAAAGATAGAATCTTTGAACTCATTAAAGGCTTTACTCATATCAATTTCACTCATATTTTCAGAGAATTAAATGAGGAGACTGATCTACTTTCCAAAAGTTCTCTTCAAGAACATGCGGGGAATTTGACATATTATTAGTGGATAGACAGTCAGGTGAGGTCGACAAAAAATATATGTCTATATTAGTGGCCTTGAGAGATACAATACAAGACTTATTTTGGCATTTTGTTTAATGTGTCGATAGATTTTGTATTGTCTAATAGTCAGAGATCTAAATCCGAGGCTAGACTTCCGAGTTGTCTATCTTATAAGTGGCCATATTTTCATATATTTGGGACTGGAGCAGTGTCTTCATCTTGAGAAGCAGTGACTGTAATTATGGTTTTTACCATATATTATTAATATAATGAGAAATTTTTCTTCTAGAAAAAAGTACAGGTGAGTGCAAACCTCTTGTTTTTTTATTTTATTTCCAGTACAATTAGGAAATACGAGCTCCCAACCCATCCATTATTTTCCAGGGAATGTATATTTTTCCAATTGATATCATGTGAATTACTAGTCGGTTCAATATGATCCAATGGCATGGTGCCCACATGATTTTAGCTTGGTTTTTATAATAGACATTTGTCTTTTTGCTAAACATACAAGACCTTTATTTTTTCCATGTTTACTTTATATAAACATCAGTATTTCTAAATAAGTCTTCTAAAAAGTGTTTGGTGCAATCCATGAAACTATCATTTTGATCACATTCTTTATAATCTTGATTGTGTACTCTTATAGTCCAATTTTTGCATCCAGTTGGCCGGAATCCACTCTAAAAGGTTCCCTCTCTGCAAACTTGAGTAGGGTGGGTGACATGAGTTGTCTTTTTTATTTGAATATCAAAATAGTTTTTTTTTTCTATTTTTGTAGTAACTATTACAAATATATATGAGGAAGCATTTTATTATATTATTTTCCTTAATCTTTACAAATCTGTACTATTGGCACTGACCATTTTCTTCCTTATTAAGGAATATATTATGAGCTATTGTTAACTTTTACTAGTTTTCCATCTTGCATTTTTCCAAAATAATTGCATTTCATTGAGAAATTTAATTATGTTCACCAAGTTTCACAAATTGTCATGGAAGTAATTTTTACATGAAATTGTACCTCTACTATGAATATTCCTCTATTTATATGTTGAAAAGGTTTTCCAAGGAAAACAAACTGTGTTGAGCATAAGGAAGAGAAAGGATTTTTTATTCATTGTGGTTGAGAAACATAAGGTACATATAGTTGATGTGTTGATGTACTGCARTCGCTGCAAAGGCAAGATCCCTAATAAGGCTCCTCTTCCACCACCACTTGGAAATGATCATTATAATTCTAGTCCACGACATCAACATGCAGATAGTTTCCAAACAAATAGCATGGAAAAACATGGTTATGATTCCTTTGCAAGATTTGTTCCTCCAGAAGATCTGATACACTAGATGCTCATGGAAGTGTTCAATGCAATTATGTTTTATATAAAACTAGACTTCACTTGCTATATATCTTTCTGTTTTCCCAAACAAATTATCTAATATGAAATATAATACAAAATACAGTACAAAATCAACAACACTCGGAAAAATTTCTAGTCTTTGGGGACTTCAATCTGTCCAAAATGACAATAGTCTTTCATCAGATCTTAGGAGTCAGAACAACAATTATATAGAAGCAAAAACCTCTAATTTGAGTATCATACATCCAATTTGTTATTTTTTGTGGACTCCTCAGTTGTAATTAGATCTTGGTCTCCTTTGGACTCTGAGGGATACAAATCAGAATTTGCAGGTTGTCAATTAGAGAGTCCACCTCTTGCTCAAGGCACATCCGCTTCATTGTGAAGGATTTCTTCATATTTCTAATCACTGCACTGGCCCTCATAAAAATCCTATGTGGCTCACCATCCTCGTTTTTCCTCTCCACAATCAAATCCAGGTATTTTTCATAGGCCTTCAATTGGTCCTCATATCCTCCTCTTCCCTTACCTAATTCCAGGAAAATCTCTGAAAGATTCCTTGTTATCTTTCTTAAAGTTAACTTCACCATCATAAATCCATTCAGAAGAGAATAATCAGAAGAAAGACAGATCTTATTTGCACCAAAGCAAGACTTTTCACTTCCTTCAATTCTCCTTGATTAGAGGAAAGAAGGGACATAAATCCAACATATTTTAGTATTGGTGGGAGGGGGAGAAGGAACTAGCCGCAAACCTGGTCAATATTTCTTCCACCATATTAATTACACTTTTTTGGGATTCATAACTAAATTCCTTACAATTTTTTTTATACTGAGTTATAGTACTTTCACCTTATATTCCTAGAATTGTTTGTACTTTTGTAGATGTGTCCATTTTACCTAATGAATACTAAAAATATTTCTTTTGGATGTGGTCATCAGTTAAAGTTGATGAATATTCATTGATTTTCACTTCAATAGAGTCTTTTTTAAATTTATATTATTTTCTTATAGCTTTTCTAACTGGTTTTTTATGATAGACCTGTTATGACTATGGAAAAAACATTGCTACATGTCCTAGGATAAAACTGTATTAAAGTTGATGCATGTTTGATAGAAGCTAAACATTTATTATGATTTGATTTTCTGAAATACTTTAATTAGTGTTGGATAGAAATGGGTGTTAGGAAATGAGATACACTTCCACACTAAGCCTAGCAGAAGAGAAGAAAAATTTAATTAAAAACGTAAATGACAAAGCAATCACACAGTACATAGAGATTTTACCCTGGAAACCCAAACCGAGAAAATGAACATTCCTTGAGCGTTCTTCTTTGTTGTTGTCTTATTCAATCTGAATAAAATGTTACCTATCTAACCTTGGTCCACACCTAAGACATATTCAACATCATACCTTCTTGCATGCGTAAGAACAACCTTATAGTCAATCTGGATTACATATGCATGACCAATAACCTACATCTAAAGATTTCTCTAAAAAATGGCTATCTTGTGATTCATTGATTAGACTTTACGGCCTTACAACACGCCTCTTCATAGACTTTACAATAGGAAAAACCCTAAATAATTGGCACCCAAAAACGGTTACAGATCCATGCAGATCATTGGCTACAAATCCTGCAAATCTTTGGATTCTATTACAATTGACTCCAAGTCATATTACCATTCGACTACCAGTCAGCCTTCATTCGATCTTCATTCGATTTCCATATGTATGTTTTTCAGCCTCTTGTTGGTTGAACTATTCGACTTGCTATCAATTCCTTACCATGTTGAACCGCCTTGACCTTCGACTTTGAATTTACCTGGTTGACTAACCTCGACCTTCAACTTGTTGTCGATCTACCTCGACCCTCGACCAGTTTTCGATCCACCTCGACTTCGATCATCATTCGATACACCTTGACTATAATTTCATTGCAAATAATATAACAAAGCATCATTCTCCCACTTGTTGTCTTCTTTGTTGAAACCAGGAGATTCATGAACTTTCGTTCATAGATCCAGGGAAGCAATTCCCATTGCCTCTTTGTACCAAGAGAACTTCACAACACTCATAGACTTGGTCAACGAGTCTGCTATGTTTTCCAACGTGTCTACTTTATCCAGTAACACCTTGTCACTTTCGACCATATCTCTTATGAAATTGTATTGCACATCAATTTGGTTAGTCTTCGAATGATAAGTAGGGTTCTTTGCCAGAAATATTGCACTTTGACTATCACAACTTACCTTCAGAGATCTCTGCTAAAACATGATTCATGAACACAACCTTTGCAGCCATATTATTTTTTTGCTTCCATGAGTGGCTGACATGTATTCAACTTCTTTTGTTGAGAAGGCTATGATTACCTGTCGCTTGCTCATCTAGCTTATTGCTCCACTGAACATATTGAATACATATCCGTTGGTCGACCTTCGTCGATCCATATCTCCAGCCCAGTCAGTGTCCACAAATCCATGTACATTTAATTTACCACTATCACCTCCAGGTCTTCCTTGGGAGCATATAGCATAGTCCTTTGTGCCACACAAATACCTGAATACTCTCTTGACAACTGTCCAGTGCTCATTTCCATGTGTCTACATGCACCTTCTCAACACTCCCACTGCATGGGCAATGTTTGGTCAAGTGCAGACCATCACATACATTAGACTACCAACAAAACTTGCATAGGGAACATGTGCCATGTCCTCTAATTCTTCCTGTGCATTTGGACACTATTCAACAGTTAGCCTTGCTCCCACAGGAATTGAAAACTTCACCGGTTTGAAATCTTGCATGTTGAAACATTTCAGAACTGTTTCAATATACTTCGTCTGATTCAATCAGATCTTTATAGCAGCTCGATCTCTCTTAATCCCCATTCCGATAATGAAGTTAGCTACACCGAGATCCTTCATGTCGAACTTGGAGGATCGCTGCTTCTTCACCTCCTTTATTGCATCCATGTTGTTTCCAATCAACAACATGTCATCGACATACAAAGCTACATATATGAAATTCCCATCTTCTTCCTTGGAATATATGCAGTGATCATCTTTGCTTCTCAAAAATCCCAAACTAAGGATGTATGTGTCGAACTTCTGGTAACACATCCTTGGCGATTACTTTAGACCATAAAGGGATATTTTCAGTTTGCACAACAACTCTTGCTTTCCCTTTACTATAAATCCTTCAGGCTGTTTCATGTAGATTTCTTCTTCCAGGTCCCCATGTAGGAATGTTGTCTTCACATCCATCTATTCTATTTCTAGATCGAATGTTGTAGCCAAAGACATCAGTATTCTAATGGAAGTTAATTTTGCAACAGGGGAAAAAATCTCACCGAAGTCAACTCCCTCGACTTGGGAATAACCTTTCGCTACTAGTCCATCTTTGAACTTCTCGACTTGACCCGCGACATTCATCTTCTTCTTAAATACCCATTTGCTACCAATGAGCTTTATTCCACTAGGTAACCTTACTAAATCCCATGTCTCATTCTTGTGCAAGGATTCCATCTCTTCAACCATGGTGTCTATAACACATCCAACCCCTAAATACCCTTTCTAGGGATGGGGCTTCGAATTTTGTTTTTCCTAACTATCTCTAATAATCTCTATGATGCCTTCATCCTCTTCTTCTCGTCCGTATCTTTCTAACGACTATTACCGGCTCAAAATTTGATCCCTGGTTTGCAAGATATGATTTCCTGAAGTTATTCAGGTGCTATTAGTTGGGGTCTTCGGTGTTTGGTGCTGAACACTACTTTTTACTAATCCCCAAAGCCCCGAAATCTTGCCATGTGGCCCTAGCCATTCGACGATCGATGTTTGACATTTTATGATGAACACCCCTTTTTCGACATTCGAAAGTCATCAATCGACGGTCGACACTTTTGGCATTTTGACAATCGACTATTGTCATTGAAATTTCGGCTTTCTACGATCGACGATCTTCGTTGTACACCTCTTTATTACATTATTCCAAAAAATTCCAAACTCTCAAAGTTATCCAGACTCCCAGAGTCTTGGACACATCACCAACAACATTGGTTGGGTGGGCACAAACCAAAACTTGGCACGTGGAAAGGGCTAGGGGTGACAGGTTTCCTCATTAGGGGGTGACACATGTCATGCTCTCACATGCATAAGGGGTATGTGAATTTTCTATATCAAAGTGACATGTGGCATGCATAAAGTGGGTCCACGTCACATCGAATGATGTCATCATGCCACATAATCTTGGACTGATAACTACCTAGCCCTTCGATCTCACGGTTAGTAATATTCCATGTATATCCATAG
Source organism: Picea engelmannii (assembly GCA_009831015.1). Classification (NCBI taxonomy): domain Eukaryota; kingdom Viridiplantae; phylum Streptophyta; class Pinopsida; order Pinales; family Pinaceae; genus Picea; species Picea engelmannii. The sequence goes on from ML780826.1 coordinate 1,290,886, forward strand.
ATCTACGACTCTCATTACTTCATGAATCCAGAATTTGGATCTTGCCAACTCCTCACGTCACGAATTCCCCAAAGAGCTAAGTCTCCAGACTCTCTAATCTGGTGCCAAGTGTCCTCATCCTACCAATGACTGAGAATCATTTCGGCGTTCGCGACTTTAGAGGTTTTCACACTCTGTAGGTTCTTGGCCAGGTTCCTTCGGAGTACTAAGTCTCTAGACTATGGGATCTCTTGCCACATGCCCTCTTATCCGACAACTCTAATTTCAACGGATAACCTTAGACAAGGGACAAGTAGGGGCCACGTGTCGCTACACGATGCGTTTCCGGTCGGTTGGGTAATTGAGGGTGGGATTCTTAGATCGACAGCCGAGAGGGATCCCGAAGGTTCCAAGGATCGATGGTCCTCATCACTTCGGGCGTTCAACATTTGAGAGTTCAGCATGTATCTTCTGGCTTTCTCTTCGGACTATGTCGGATATATCGCCACATGTACCTAACATCCACGACCAAGATTTACTACGGCTTGCAGAGCTTCGGGGAAGCTCGCGGGTCCCTATACCACCAAATACCCAAACTTTCGGATAGTCATTGATATGTGGACACATGTCCTTCCACTTTCAACTGTCCCGATTAACTTCACAACTCCGACATTCGGGAGTTTCGATGCTAGACCACTCCTATTATCCTAAAGTAGCGCTTCACCGAAGCACTTAATGCTACCCTTCCTAAGTCCGATCTAATGGTTGAGAGAGATCTCCACTAAATCCTCAGATCAACGACCCTCATAAATTCGTGACTTCAGCCTTCGACTGTTTTCGAGGATTGTGGAGTCATAAGTCCCGAAGCCGAAAGAGTTATCTCCTTTCAAACTAGCGCAGGGTTCTTAGACCTTGGTCATATGGGTCCTTTGGAAATTCTTAGGGGATAAGAGTTAATCATTTTTGCAGCAAATGGGTTAAGGACATGGTCATGAGCCCTTGGTTAGATGTGTGGATAGTCGGAAGGAAAAACGTCCTTCTCCCATAGAGATGAACTTGACATTCCTGCTAAGGTGAATTTAAAAGGGTCGACAAGACTTAGACTCTTTAGTTACTCCTACCCTGACTCTCATGTGGATTCACATCCCATGACTCTCTAGAAGCTACACTGAGATAAATTAAAGACCATATAGATATAGCAGTTTACATAAGCAAAAGAGAATTTCTAATAACTGTTCCAAACACTGCAAGACTTAACCATAAACACAGACATCCAATCATCGCATCCATTACATATTGCACAAAGTATGATAATACTTACTAGAACTAGAGAATGTGAAGCGACTTCTGAAAGGGGTGCATGTTTCCTCCCAAACATAGGCACAACCACTCCTGACAGATTTACCACTCGCCACCCCCGAGCTATACCATGATGCTCTGAGAGATATTATTTCTCCTTGCTCCACAACAGTCAAGGATGGAGGTTACTTTCCTCCTCCCATAGGAACTTGGCAATTGATTTTTCCCCACTCCAAGCAAGGAGGTCTACGCGAGCACTTCCTTAGTCACTCGTTAGCCTCATTTATCAGTTTGTAGCAAGATCCTGCCCAAGGCTTCTTACAGCCAAAACAAGATTGCTTCTCAGTTTTTCTCTCACCTCCTGAGTCAAATTATGCCCACTTCTCTTCTCTGGAGATTTATTTCTCTACTCTTCTTCCTTGAAGATCTGTCTCTGTCCCCCAAATGAGATCCTTTCTTGCCTTCCTTAGCAAATTTGCGTGGGTCCGAATCCCAATTTGTAGTCAGGCCTGGAAGCCTTATAGATGGGTACCCTACCCCATCTCCTCATTAACTCTTGAGGATGGCCTTCCAACTACTAGCCTGAATGGTAATTCATTTCCGGGTCAGAGGACTACTGAAAAATTACACCCATTAGGTACTGGTCTGGTGAGGGTCATCTCAACCATTCTTGGTTTCCCATCACCATCTCTCTCATAGCATCCATGGCCTATCATGGCAAACTCCCCACTTTCAACAGTTGTGCAACACATATCAAATTTCTATTAATAAAAAAAAATTCATACATTGACCGTCTTATACAAAGGTTCATCAAATCAAACTTTCACACATATTTAGTCAACCATAGTCTCTTTTCTAGTTATAGTTATATTTACAAACTGGGGGAAACAAGGGTATTACAGTGTCCTTCCAGAGTTTACCCTCTGTCGATTCGACTGCCTCACTGACCGACTTGGGCTCATCGTCGATGATAGTTAAAACAAATGTGAAATGAAATTCAGGTAGACTATACCTTTCAAATGGTCTTTTTACTCTTTTGACATCCTTACCACCAGAGTCTATTGTTCCACCTCTTCCTCTGATTTAGTGGACTCATCTGAATCATCTTCTTCCTTCCTCAGTTCAAACCGCACTATCTCAAGATTATTCTCTATCTAAACAATTTCCTTAGGCTCAAACTTACTTCCAACTTCTTTGAAGACCACATCTTGACTATACATTGTTCTCCTTGATGCAGGATCCCAGAGCTTATATCCTTTCATTCCTTCTTTATATCTAATGGAAATACATTTGACTTCCTTCTTGTCGAGCTTGCTCCTATTTTCCTTAGGAACATGCACAAATGCATCACAAACAAATACTTTGAGATATGAAACCAAAGGCTTCTTACCTGACCATACCTCATGTGGATTTGTGTTGAATAGTGCCAACGAAGGAGACATATTCACGAGATATCTTTCAATGTCGACTATCTCCACCTAGAACTCTTGTGCTGGCCCAACACCACTGAGCATACTCCTTTCCTTATCCATCCACGTTCTGTTCATTCTCTCGACAACTCCATTTTTTGTGGGGTATATAGTGTGGTATTTTGGCATGCTATGCCACACTGCTTATGTAACTGATCAAATTCCTTTCCACATAATTCACCACCATTTTCAATTCTCAGCACCTTAATCTTCTTATCGGTTTGGATTTCTATAAGAGCTTTAAACTCTTTAAATTTATCGAAAACCTCTTATTTATTCCTCAGGAAATATATCCATGTCTTCTTATAAAAATTGTCTATGAAGGAGACATAACACAGGAATCCACCAAGTGAAGGCACTGAAACTAGGCCAAACACATCACTTTGCACCAATTCTAGTTTTCCCTTGTCGCTCTAGATGGAAACCTCACCCGAATTTGTTTTCTATATATGCAATGTCACAAAAGTCGACCTCTAAACCATATTCAGGAAAACCTTCGACCATACCTTTGTTGTGCATGGCTCGAAGTCCTTTTTCTCCAATGTGTCCCATCCTCTCATGCCACATCATGGTCGGGTCAATTTTATCATGTCTTGTCGAGTTGGTTTGTATTGACTCGGCCCAAGTTGGGTTGAGTTGAGTCTAAGTTGAGTCGGTTTCAGAAGCAACGATACTGTTGCATCGAGTCAAGTTGACATTCCCTAATAGCTTGTATAGGGTTCCAATACAAACTCCTTTCATTAAGACCATCGCACCTCTAACCATCTTGCACGAGTCCTTTTGAAACAGAGCGTGCACTCCAACATCACTCATCTTACTGATAGATATCAAGTTTATTTCCAAACCAGGAATGTGTAGCACACCTGGAAGGGTTCTTTTCCTCCCATCCTATAGTATCAGTTGAACTCTGTCAAAAAATTTGGTTGGCGATTCGTCCCCCAAGAACACATCGCCTCCATCATATCATTTATACTTGCAGAACCATTCTCTATGTGGTGTCATATGATGGGATGCTCCCAAGTCGATCAAAAAAACACCTTGATCTGAATGTTTACTGGTCGACACCAGGTACACATCACCTCCCTTATCTAGGGTGGTCTTTCTCTCAGTGGACTACTTCTCGTCGAATCATGTACTGACTTCCATCGGCCTTGACTTACAATCATTTTTCTAATGCCCAGTTTTATCGCATTTCCAACATCTTTTTGTCGACTGAACCGTGTATTTAGATCTACCCTTCGACTTAGACTTTCTACCAAAGAGTTTTCCTTTATCTCTTTTAACCAGTCGACCTCTCACCACAAAAGAATATTTCGTCAATCCTTCCATGTTCTTTCTTCCCATTTCTTCCGACAACAGATAAGAAACCACATCTTCAAGCTATAGTGTGGTTGTATTACTTCCTATAGCCACGACTAAGCTATCCCAAGAGTTTGGAAAGTAACATAATAGGATAATAAACTGCTCCTCCTTAGTGATTTTAATATCCACAGACGATAATTGGCTTAAGGTATTAAATGCATTTAAATGCCCAGTCACCGAACTACCATCACTCATTCTCAGAAGATATAGTTTCTTTCTGAGAAACAACTTATTTACCAGATATT
>ML780826.1:1352214-1374297 GCA_009831015.1 Picea engelmannii
GCTTTTATGAACATACCCAAAACTTTCGAATGCCGAAGCTATGAAAAGGGTCCCACTTATATTATTCCTTTATGCAAATACAAGTAATTATATTACCATACAATATAATTAATTATGTTTAATAATATTATAACATTGGAATGTGGGAAGGTAGGTTCGGGCCTTCGTCCCTTTTAGCTTGTTCATTATATCCCCCAAACATCTAGAGTCCCAAAGCCCCGAACTCCCGGAGCTTCAGAGTCCTGAACTCCCGAAGGGTCCACACTTACACGTGACTGGGCATTAAATATTAAATTCAAAAAGGAAAAAGGGTTTTCACTTTGTCACGTACAAATATCATAATAAAATCATTTATAATATATTGTGAATGTGAATGAACCTACACAAATAATATCTAGCTAGAAAATGACATACACAGTTTGCAAAAAAATGAGAGAAGAGAGAAACGAGAGAGTGAGAACAAAGAATTTGCATTAACCAAATGAATGAATGATAATTTACATGTGATATACACTGTATAACTCAGCTAATGCACACTGTAGGAGAACCAATGCACCATAGTGGTGGTCTAGAGTGATCTGGACACACACCAATAGTTACGGGAGTAAACTGCCACCTAGTCTCAGTTAACTTGTCTCTCAGTATTCAGTTAACTGACTGAAACAGAGTGAAGTGAGGAGGAGATCAGGGAATCATGGGTAATGTGCTAGCCTGGTGATAATCCCAAGGAGAATGAACATTAGTTTGTGATGATCCCAATGTTTCATGGTGATGATCCCAATGTGGCATCTAGACTCCACTCAACTAATCAAACTGAAGTTTGAACTGAAGAGAATATTCTCCTAGAATGTAGGAAAGGGAATATTCTCCCTAAACTATAGGAGACTGAATAATGACTCAGAAACATAGGGAAAACCTTAGGAAAAATAAATCATAGGTGTGTGTGAAGTATCTCCAACACAACCTCTGAACATCACTATGGTGAAAATAAAGAATGGGTCCCAACAATGAGGCCATGTTAGGTACCAAATACAAAAGATACATTGAAATAAATGAGGAAAGAGGGAAAAAAGCACGGGACCCCCCCACCCCCCCCCCTCCTTAAAAGTACAATGTATGTAAAAAAAGAACTGGCAATTGCTAGGAAATTGTGTTCTTCACTCCAAGACGACTGTGTAGAGAATGTAACTTCTTCTTGGTGAAGATGTCTGCAATCTATTATGTTGAAGGATAGAACTATAGGTTGATGATCCCCTCATGTACTAAGTCTCGGATTTAGTGTATGTGGATCTCGATGTGCTTCGTCCACTGTCTATGAATTGGATCTCTGCAAAACTTTAGAGTGCTCTGGTTGTCACACCAGATGATGATCGACTAGTGAAACTAAATGCCCAACTCAGTGAGAAAATGTTGTAGCCACATAGACTGAATGGTTATGTTAACTAACCCTATGTACTCTACCTTGACTAAATATAGAGAAATAATAGCCTGCTTCTTTCTCGACCAAGAGATGGGCCTAGAACCCAGATTGAGTGAGTAACTAGATGTGGACTTGCGATCAATGCTATCGCTAGCCCAGTTGAAATCAGTGAAATTGATGAGGTCCAATGTAGAGTTTGTTGCATAGTGAATCTCGAAGGTGATGGTTCCCTATAAGTATCGAAGGATATGCTTTGCAGCCTTCCAATCTAGCTCATGCTACTCCTGCATGAACCTGGAGACTGCTCCAACTGCATAGGAGTGTGTGAGATACAAGAATCTCCCCACTGGCTTTCTATACAGTGTGTTGTCCACCAGTGGATTTTCCTTTCCATCCTCAATTCTGACTCCTGATAGGAAAGGAGTCGAGGCAGACTTGCAGTCTATCATGTGAAATCTCTTAAGGAGATCTCGTGCATACTTGGCCTAAGACAGTTTGATTCCTAATGCATCCTGACTTATCTCGAGTCCAAGGAAGAAGTGTAGTGGACCCATGTCCGTCATCAAGAACCTATCATGCAGAATCCTCTTCACTACAAAAATCGTTGAAGTCATGCTACCAGTGATCAACAAATCATCAACATACAAAACTAGGAGTAGAAGTGAATCAGTCATCCCGAACATTGTGAACATTTGGGTCTGAATTACAATGTACAAAGTTTTGTGACAACAGATAGGAGTCCATATTGGCATACCATGCCCTCAGAACCTTCTTGAGGCCATAAAGAGACTTCTTCAGTTGATAGACCAAAGATAAATTATGTACAAATCCTTGGGGTGGCTCCATATAGATCTCCTCAGAGAGATCGTCGTGAAGAAATGCATACTTCATGTCCATCTGATGGACTTCCCATCCCTTGGTTGTCACAATGGAAAGTGCCAAATGTATGGAATCCATCTTCATACTAGAGAAAAGGTCTCATCATAGTCAATGTCATGCACCTATTGAAAGCCTTTGGAAACTAGCATGGCTTTGTATCTGCTAACCTATCCATCCACTATGCTCTTGGTCCTGTAGACCCATATGCATCTGAAAAATTTTCTTCCTGAAGGAATGGGAACTAGATCCCAAGTCTGGTTCTTGAGGAGGGAGTTGTACTCCTTCTGCATGGTGGATTCCCAAAATGGATTTCCAACAGCCTCACCATAGGACTATGGATCTAAATACTAAACCAAGAAAAGATGCATGGGTGGCATCGGTTAAGTGGCAGTGAGTGCAAGAGGATGCTCCTCAAAACTAGATTGAATCCTCATGGTATCAACTGGATCCTCAACAATATCTCATGTATCCTAAAGAGTAGTCTTGGCCCACTTGGGCCTCTGCTCTAGCTCTACATATGCATCTGCATGCACTAACTCTGCATCTTACTGTACTAAGTCACCATGCAGCCGTTGAGGTACATGCGAGATACTTTCCTCGAATTGGACACAACGCTCAATGATGAGCCAGTTTGAGGAGAGATCAATGAGTTTGTATCCCTTCACACCATCGAGGTATCCAAAAACAATACACTCTGTGCTCTGTGGATCAAGTGCCTTCCTCTTCTCAGAGGGAATCTTGGCCCATGCACGAGAACCAAATATATGAAAGTAGGTCACTTCCAGTTTGAGGCCGCTCCAAGCCTCATAGGGGGTATTATCCTTGACAGATCTATGGGGAGATATATTTTGGATGTAGGTGGCATAATTAAGTTCTTCAGACCATAATCTTTGTAGAAGTGAGTTTGCATGTAGCATGCAATATGCCATCTCTTTCAGAGATCTATTTTTTCGCTCATCAACTTTGTTTTGTTGCAGAGTATAGGGAACCGTGTGCTGCAGCTAAATATCGCCCTCAAGAAAAATATTTTGTATCTCATGGTTGACATACTCCCCCCCATTATCTATTCATAGGGCTTTAATCTTCTTTCCTAACTGTGTTTCAACAAGGGATTTGAAATCTTTGAGGTGTTGAGAGACCTCTGATTTTTTCCTGAGAAACAAAGTCCATGTGAAGCATGAGAAATCATCAACAAAAATGATCATGTACCTTGCTTTACTAATTGATGGATGTGGAAAAGGGCCCATTATATCACTATTGATCATATCTAAAGGAAAGGAGGCCTTCTAAGTCTTTCCTTTATCAGATTTCTCTTGAGGGTGTTTTCCAAGAACACATCCCTCACAAATTCCTTTGGAGAAGTGGATGTCAGGTAGACCATCAACCATTCCCTACTTTCTAAGATGTTGCATATATCTGAAATTTAAATGCCTAAACCATTTGTTCCATATCCTACTACTTTCATCAACATGGGTAAGCAGTACTGAAAAATATGGTTCAATAAATTCAAAAAATGTGTAGAGTCTAGATTGATGATTTATCTCACCGGTAGAAACCTTGGAATGGGTTTGCATGTCATATATATCCACAACATCATGTGTGAATACAACTCTCTTTCCGGTGATGGATTTTTTCATCTTATACATGGAGAGAAGATTTACATAAAGTTTTGGAATGTGTAGCACATTCTCGAAGCTTCCATTTGTGAGTTCAATTCTTCCTTTTTCAGTGACCTCAACTGGAGAATTGTCCCCCATTAGAATAGGAGGACCTTTGCATGCATCCAATAAAGAGTAGACTTCTTTTATGGCTTCCATGTGGTGTGATTCTCCTGAATCTACAATCAAAGCATTGGGAGAGGAGTTGATAGAAATCAAAGCATGGATAGAATTACCTTTCTTGAGATTTTGATCTTTTGGCTTCTTCTTCTTGGCACCCTTAGGGATGTGATATCCAAGGTTGTTTTGTTGAAGTATTTGGGCCATTTGATCTATCTATTTCTACATGCATGCGGATTTTGGATGGAATCCTTTATGGCAGTAAGTGCATTTCTCCCCTTTTCTTCCCTTTCCATCTTTGGATTCAAAGGAATCATTGAAGGGTTTTGAGTACCCTTCCTTATTTGTATTTGCATGTCCCTTCCCTTTTCCTTTGTTTTTAGATTTCTGATTTTGGTGTCTACTACCATCTTGCACAACATGTGCATGCACCTTTGAGGCTTTGATTTTTCCCATATTTATGAGTTTGTTCTTCTCTTGTGTCAGAGACTCGATAAAGGCCTCAAGAGAGGGCATGGTCCAGATAGCTCCAGAGGTGAGCCTAACTGAATGAAATGTGGATACAAACACTGAGTATTCTGAACCAAGTTTGGAGAGAATGGTAAGAACCATTTGTTTCTCCTCCTTAGAATTACCAACCCCACAAGAATTGAGTTGTGATAGCAAATCCTTATATTTGGTAAAGAAATATTGGAGATTTTCGAAGGTTTTTGGATCCAAAGTGAGCAGTTCCACCTCAAGCATGTGTCCCCTCATCTCATCCTATTTTCCAAAAGGCCCTTCCATGGTGGTTTAGGCTTCATTGGGAGTTTTACAGGAGGATATGTGAAACAGGAGCTTAGAAGAAATGAGACTGCAAATAGTTCCAAATGCTTCATCCATTTGATTCAGATACTTGTATTTTTCTATGGATGATGTGGGTTCGATCTCTATGTTCATAGTTAATCTGTATAATCCTTCGAAGATGCATTATCATCTTTTCCTGCCATGCAAAGAAATTGTACGGTGTAAGAATGAATTCTTTTGGAAATTCTATTTTTCCCGTTGTCTTCAATCTTTGATACCTACAAAAAGAATATGGTGTGTATTTTTCCTAGCAATCCGTTGGCTCTGATACCATGTAAATGTGAATGAAACTTCACAGATAAGATCTAGCTAGAAAATGACATATACAATTTGCAAAAAAATGAGAGAAGAGAGAAACGAGAGAGTGAGAACAAATAATTTGCATTAACGAAATGAATGAATGATAGTTTATGCATGATATACTCAGTATAACTAAAATAATGTGTACTGGAGGAGAACCAATGCACCAGAGTGGTGGTCTAGAGTGATCTAGACACACACCGGTAGTTACGGGAGTAAACTGCCACCTACTCTTAGTTAATTAGTCTCTCAGTCTTCAGTTAATTGACTGAAACAAAGTGAAGTGAGGAGCAGATCAGTGAATCATGGGTAATGTGCTAGTATGGTGATAATCCCAGGGAAAATGTGCATTAGCTAGTGATGATCCCATTGCTGCATGGTGATGATCCCAATGTGGCATCTAGAGTCCAATCAATTGATCAAACTGAAGTGTGAACTGAAGAGAATATTCTTCTAGAATCTAGGAAAAGGAATACTTTCCCTAAACTATAGGAGACTAAATAATGACTAATCAACATAAGGAAAACCTTAGGAAAAATAAATCCTAGGTGTGTGTGAAGTATCTCCAACATATATTATATTACTCCTCTTTGGAAAATTGTTCCCGGGTTTATAAAATCCCAAATATTATATTTAATATATTAATATTGGAATGAAGGAAAATATATTCGAGTCCACTCCTTTGACACTTCCACACATTCTTCATTCTTAAATATCCTGTAGTTCCAGAGTCCCGATGTAATGTACCCCAAATTTCATTAAAATAAAAAAAATTGTCGGGGAAAACTAGTGTCTATTAAACATAAAAATGTTCGTGACACAAGAAGGTAATCCATTATATATCTTATTCCAAAATTTATACACATGGCAATTTCACTCAACTAGATTATCTAGCCTAAGGTTTGAAAGAGATTTAAACCCAACCTATCTCCTATTGTTATATTTCATCATAACGTTGTTATTAGATTAGAGCCATACATTTATTTGCATTGATGAATTAGTGGATAGGACTATCAAAGTCCATAGCATGAGCACTAGGGTTACATCAAACCATTCAATCCATATTATAATAGGTAATAATTTATGCTATAAAACATGTAAGCAATATGATCCATAACAACAAAAACACTAGCAAACATAGTGTTGAACTAGGAGACATAACCTTCCAAGTAAAAAATATACACACTAGGGTTTATAACAACCCATAACATCATACCACTTACCATAGTGTAACGAACTATACTTAAACAAGGTAATTATGATGTGCATACATTAATAATGTTTTAACCATAGGCATATACTAACCTTACCTAATCGATCCATGATTATACATATACAATGCCACATTTAAGAGGTTCGTAAATCATACTTGAGGTGGATGCCAGGTTGGTATGAACCTAGGTTGTTATAACTTTAGGAATTTAGGCTAGGGCAGATCCATGAATGGAGATATTACCTACTAGTACTCTTTAGGCCTGAAACTACAGAGAACTGCCCTCTGTGGGCTTGCCACTTCAGTTGGTTTCACATGGCAAGGTAAGGGGTGGCGTACTCGTCGCTCTTCTCCACTACCGAGGGGCTTGAGGTGCCATTACTCCCCTCATAGTTTTTCCTTGGGTCTCCTTTTCACTTTGTTACTCTATGGTTTACTCCCCATGATCGGTAGTAGTGTTCGGCTCTGTGGAGGTGGTAGCATTGGTGCTCTGGCATAGTTCCCCATAGGCACGATAAGTAATTGTTCTAAAGCTTGCATTCTTTGTGCAATGTATTCTTTCATGCAAAGGTTATATGTGCAATGTATTCTCATGTAAGGTGTTCCTTGTGCAATGTATTCGTTTTTATGAAAAGGTTCTTTGTGCAATGTATTCTCATGCGAGGCGTTCTATGTGCAATGTATTGTTATGCGAGGCGTTCTCTGTGCAATGTATTCTTTATGAAAACATTCTATGTCTGATACGATAATATATCTGTGAGGATTCAATGTCTCAAACTTCATGCTTTTCTTTTTGTTTTAAGAGTTAGTATCATATGATAAATTGTACCTCCGTATGTGTTTCATTCCAGGCTCCACCGTGTTAAAGATTTCATCTGTGAGTTGGGTTAACCCTTTAAGTTTATCACTCGGGTTTGATGGGGTTATTGTGTTTCCTCTCTATTGGTTATCAGTATTCCAACCCGTATTTCTTTGGGTTCCTTCCCAGTCAAAACATGGTCGAAAAATGTTGTGGTTGTTAAACCCTCTGCAACTTTATCGTACTGGTTTTTAAGTCTTGTAACGAGATCGTTACACCCACAACCTTTGACTGGAGGGTTGCTACGTAGGATGTAACCGTATTTACATAAGACTTTGAATGTTCGTTGAATTGGTTATACTATTGATATTGCATATTATCACATCGGTCATAACCTCAAGGCTTCATACACATGTTGGATGTGTGACAAAGTTTGATAGTTTTTAACCCTATCAATAAAATCATTTGAGTGGAAAAAATTGCATCTCTATCCTGCCAAGGGTTTTGATTTATCTCTGTAATTCTTTTCTGGATATTTAGGATCACTCTATAGACGTCATCTGTTGAATGTCGAGGCAAGAAAATCGCAGGGTTTTGAATGCGTCCGTGTTCTAACCTATGAAGTTAGATTTTTATTGTAACTTTTATGTACCTAGATCACCTCCTTTGCGTCTCTGTAATGATTTTCGATTTAATAAAATAATTACCATGACTGATGTCGATATATATATATATATATATATATATATATATCGCTCTCTGTGCATCTCTGTAATTACCTTTTAATTTAATACTTTCTCTATCGCAAGTATCCTTTGTGTCAGAATCCATCTATGTACTGAGGAGGCAACAAGTAACTTTGTTCTTTAAAAAATGTTAACTTCTCCACAGTATTCCTTTGGCCCTCTGCATGGGGTTTGGTAATTTCGTAGAGGTAATATTTATCGATTAATTGGTATTGTTTAAGTTTATTAACTACACCCCTCTATTAAATAGTTTATTGGCCCGGTCTTCCTCTTGATTACAGTGTGTATTTTTGGGTAGGTGTTCTCTGTAGTTTATAATGAAAAACGTGTACATGGATAACAAACTATGGAGTTGATTGAAGTATGTTTTTGCTTTTATTTCTTTCGCAATTAAATTAATTTCACATGTATGTCAACTGATAATGGTTTCCCTTGTCTTGCGAGGGAACCCATCAGATGAATTACGTACCCACTTCCCTTCCCGGGTCTTGGGTTGATGGTTTCGCAAGGAAATGTAGATACTCTGATATGAAATCGAGATCCAAGATAAGCATACGTTGAATCTTTTTATATTTATCTTATTCTTTAATGATTTTTACATTAGTAAATTACTAACACTGTCATATGGCTCTTTTGCAGGTTGGGAGAAAGGAAAGTGCACTTGGTGAAGTAAGCATCATGTCCACAAAAGGTATTCAGGTTCCATATCTCTTCCACTAGTCCATGTGCACATTCACAGACAATTTTATATAGTCTTTTACATCTTAGTTTAGACTAGCTATGGAGTTCTTGGGTCTATGGAAAACCCAAAGTGTAACATGTTGGTCAATGACCTATTTTCTGTAATAATATATATATTTTTGTCAAGTATCATGTGATCTACTATATCAGATATCTTTCTTTGATAATAGATAAAATAATGTATTTGGGACTTTTATTCTTTATACTCAGCCTAATAGCAGAAAATTCAATACAACCTGTTTATACTTTTCTTTTTGAAGTATTTGATTATATACAAGAATGAACAATAATCAAGAAACTAGCTCTATCATGGCCAATAGGCACATATATACAATATATATATATATATATATATATATATATATATATATATATATATATATATATATATATATATACACACCAAACCTTAATAAAATAACACTAAAGGTATTTTTGCACAGTGGCAAGCCACAAAACTAATAAGGCTATACAATCCACTTAAACAAATTATACTTATAGGTATAGTAATATAAAGCATGGCATCAACTATACAACATCAACAATATAACATCAATAGTATAACATCAATAATTTGAGTACATAGCTGAGATACATATCTAAAGACCGATGTTGAGAAAACAATTGGAGCAGCCACGTCCCACCCAACCATAGAAATAGAACAACCATGATCACTTGTCCTGATCACCCCCTAGCCTAACCATGACTCTATAAGGGAAAACTGAATCACACTCCTTAGCCATTATCATCTTCAATAGTTCAAAAAATGCTTTTCCTCACACCAAATGTGCTCATAATAGAAAAACAGTTCTCAATCCCAACATACTAAGAAGTGTCCTGCCTCCCCCATATGTTGTATTTATACTGTGCCTAGGTCTTTCCATTCCTTTCCCTCCTTGGGGAAATTCACAGCTTTACAAATCCCTGATTTTTAGGTGCTTATAGTGACAAAATTCAACTTCTTCCACTTGAAAAAATCAGCTCTGAGTTTACTGAAACCTGTTCCCCACTCATGGAGTCATAGTCAGTTATTTTTAACCTGGTTGTTCCATTTGTATTCCATCATTTAATTTATTAAAAAGTTTGTCACATACATGTATTCATCAAAAGAGGACAGTTGGGCAAGTCAAACCTTTTCACAACAGTCATAAAATAATAAATACAAAATCCAAAATTCTAAATTCATATTTTCCATAAATGGAAATTTATTTCTAAATTCAACTTGGAATTTAGTTTCTAATAATTTGAGGATATCACATCCTCTCCCCCTTAAGTACAACACTTTCCTCAATGTTCAATCATCTCTTGGAACAGGATTGGATAAGATTTATGCATATCTTCTTCCAATTCCCAAGAGGCCTCCTCAGGACTAAAGTGTTTCCATTGCACTTTTACCTGGGCGATGGCTCTGTTCCAAAGTACTATTTCTTTCCTGTCCATAATGCACATAGGTTCTACTTGGAACTCGCCTTCTGGTTCCACCCGCACCATGTTCCAATAAATGATGTGAGTAGGATCATGACTATATATTTTCAATAATGAACCATGAAAAACATTATGAACTTTTAAATTTGCAATAAGTGTCAGTTGATATGCCACAGGTCTGATTCAAGTTAAAATCTCTAAGGAGCCACAAAATCTTGGCGCCAAATTGGAACAACTTACTATCTTTAGAGAGCTTCTTCTTGCTTTGAATTTTAGGTATACATGTTCCCCAATTTTGAATTCCTGATGTCTTCGTTTTAGATCTGCATATATTTTTTGTCGGTCTTGTGCCTCTTTCAAGTTTTGTTGTACCCTTTTTACCATTCTCTCCATTTCTTGGAGCATTTCCGGTCCCACCATGATCCTGTTAACTGGATTATCCCAACTGATTGAGGTTGTGCATTTCATTCCATGTAATACTTCGAAGGGACTCATCTTAGTTGATGCTTGATAACCATTATTGTAAGTGAACTCAACGAAGTGTAGATAATATTCCCACTTACTTGGTTTTGTTCTTACATACATTCACAAAATGTCTTTGATAATTTGGTTTGGTCGCTCTGTTTTCCCATCTGTTTGTGGATGGTAACTTGTGTTGAAATTCAAATTAGTACCCAATCCTGCAAACAATTATTTCAAAAAATTGGATGTAAATTTGACGTCTCTATTTGAAATCACCATCTTAGGAATTCTATGCAACCTAAAAATTTATTTCATAAAAATTTCAACGATGTTAATCACTTTGTAAGTGGATTTCACAGGTACAAAATGTGCAAATTTACTTATTTTATCAATCACTACCATAATTGAGTCATTTTGTCTTTGATTATTAGGCAAACCTGTGATGAAGTCCATTGAAATAATTTTCCATTTCCATTCGGGTATAGGCAGAGGTTGTAATAGTCCTGTCGGATGCTGATGCTCAGCCTTTACTTGTTGATAATCTAAACATTTAGACAAATATTCAGTTGTTTCATTTTTCATGTTAGGCCAATAAAACTTTTTCCTTAATGTTGTTATCGTTTTTTGGTATCCTGGATGACCATAATATAGTTTTTTGTGCATCTCATCAAGAATTGTCGTCTTTAAATAAGTAGAGTTAGGTACATATAACCTGTATTTAAACCTTAACATCCCATTTTATCTATACTCATATCTATTTTGTTTAGATTTTCTGCATTTCCTGGCAATTCTATTGTTGTTTTGATGTAATTGTCATCATTACTGCCTGCAAATTTTATCCTATGCTCGATGTCAATTTTTGCTTTGCTGATAATTATTTCATAAATCCCACTAGTCCTCCAACTTAGTGCATCTGCAACTTTATTTTCCTTACCCTTGATGTGTCATACTTCAAAATCGAACTCACTTAAAAAGGCCAACCATCTCGCTTGTCTTGCATTGAGATATGGTTGACTGAACAAATTCTTTACACCACTTTTGTCGGTTAGTAACAAAAAATTTCTTCCCATTAAATAATGCTGCCACATTTTTAATGCATGAATCATAGCTACTAATTCTAAATAGCGAGTCACATAGTTTCGTTCATGTTCTTTCAATTTATGTGATTCATAACAGATGATGTTTCCATCTTGTGTTAGCACAACTCCTAATCCCTCTTTAGTCACATCTACGCAAACTGTAAAGTCTTTATATGGATATGCTACTTTTAGGATAGGTGTTGTAGTTAATCGTCCTTTTAGATTATCAAAACTATCTTGACATTTTTGTGACCAATTAAAATTTATTCCCTTTTTCTGTAGTGACGTAATTGGATATGAAATTCTGGAAATTCCTTTGATAAACCTTCGATAATAATTGTTAATCCCCATAAATTACCTTATGTGTGCTACATCTTTAGGAATAAGCCATTCCATATTGGCTTTAATCTTTTCCAGGGCCACTGCAATACCATCTTCTGATATTACGTGCCCTAAATAATGTATCTTTCTTTGGTAGAAATCACACTTATCAAACTTAGCATATAACTTATGTTCCCTTAAAGTCTGTAGTACTACTTTCATATGCTCTTCATGTTCTTCTTCAGTTTTTGAATAAACTAAAATATCATCGATAAAAACCAGCACAAATTTATCGAGATATTGGCTGAATATATTGTTCATCAAGCACATAAGGGTTGTTGGTGCATTAGTAAGTCCAAACGTTTGAATACATCCATGTTCTAACCTATGAAGTTAGATTTTTACTGTAACTTTATGTACCTAAATCACCTCCTTTGCATCTCTGTAATGCTTTTCGTTTTAATAAAATACTTACCATCATATATATATATATATATAAAATTTTGGATCGCGCTCTATGCATCTCTGTAATTACCCTTTAATTTAATACTTTCTCTGTCACAAGTATTGTTAGGGACCTAACCTACCTAACCCCTCAAGTGGGAAGAATAATATATTTCCATGTAATAAAGGTCAATATTAATAAGGCCTAGCAATAAGGAGGAATAAGTCAAATGTAAGAAGACCTAATAGAAGCTTCCACTTCTAGAGGGATCTTCCTCTAGATTGTTATTTTGGATAGATATATTTAGTATAAATGGGAACAAAGGGTATGAGAAGTTTTGTCTTGGATATTATTTTAATAGAGGTCTTCTTTGCTTGAGGTTTCCCCCTCGAAGCGGCAAGTGAACATTGCTCTCAGTAATCAAAATGCTATTTCTAGTGTTATTATGGTATAATTTTGGTATTATTGTGGTGTTGTTCTGGTTATATCATTGTTTATCTGCCATTTCTAGATAATTATTTATGTTCTGCATACTATTTATATCTGGAATATTACAAGTGGTATCAGAGCACCTTCCTCGACATAAAATTGTGGGTTAAATTTTTTTCAGGGTAGAAACGTATTCCGACGTCTTTATGCTACATAGATTTGTCATTACGTGCATAAACCCGCGGCCAAGGATTCATACATGCAAGAAATACAAGTGGTAATTAAGCACACAACTGTTGGCCACCCTTGTAACCCCTTTTGGTACCCCTTCGAGTGGTAGTGCATCAGACAGAACCTGTATACGGATCAACCTATATCTCATGAAGCACTCCATAGATAAATCGATTATCTTCCTAACTGCTATAGTGGTACCGAGAAAAACACTCGGGAAGATACTCTCTAGTCCCTGGGTAGTTGGGTAGTACAACTAAGGTTACGGTCTAGCCTCCTTAGTTGGTTTCCTGAGATATTTGGTCGAGTACTACTATTGGACCCCACACGTATATCAGAGAGCTATACCACAGGGTAAAACCTTGTCTGTAGAACCCTTGAATGCCCTAACTCTTGGGAAGGAAAAATAAAGAGAACATACACGATCTATTGTCGTGCTACAATGTCTTTTGCATTTTGGTTGTGAAATTACTACACATTTCGTCCTGTTAATCATTTCAACATTTCATCACTGCAATATTCTTCCCGTCGACACACATATTTGGGACCTATTCCATTGGATTCCCCTTTTCTTCTTGATCACAGTCATACCCTTCATTTTTAATCCTTTTTGTTTCAATGGACCTGAACCTTTCCCAATTTCCCTATTTTACCGCCTATTCCATTATATTTATCTTCAAGCATTGATCGTCGTGGTACCTATCACTTCTAAGTCCTTTTTTTTTGTGGTCCCACCCACCCATATTTTTTCCTCACCAGCACTTTCCCTCTCCAAATGGCCACCACTCGCAACGAAGACCTCCAAACTTCCATCAATCAATCCCATGTCTTCATCTCACATCTCACATCTCAAATGGATTCTAACCATTCCTGCATTGACAAATTAGAGCACAAATTTAACAACATGGAAGCCAACCTCACAACCCAATTGACCTCCCTCCAATCTATTGTCAATCAATTGTTGAACCACCCTATGGGTCCTTCCTCATCATACCAACCCGATGCTGTTGATTCCTCTCAGTCTTCGCATTTTCACTCCAACTCCTTTCATCATGAACCCCATCTTCCCTGCTTAGAGGTCAATAAATTTGATGGCTCCAATCCTACAGGTTGGGTCACTCAAATAGAGCATTATTTTTCTCTGCATGGTATTACTAACGAGCTGGACAAACTTCGTTATGTTGTCCTCTATCTAGATCCTGGATGCTGGCAATGGTGGTAATGAAAAAAAATTCACATCAGGGGTATATTGCCTGGACCCAGTTTGTTACTGAGCTTTATGTCTGCTTTGATATTGATACCCACTATCTCGGTTGTTTGACCATGTTGAAACAGTAAGGAACAGTGGAATACTTCATCACTGCTTTTGAGTATTTGTCCTTTTGAACATAGGGCATGTCATATGCATTCTTTCGTGAATGATTTATCAGTGGTCTCAAGGATGAAATCTGATCCCAGGTTCTCATGGCCTGCACTCCAAATTGGTTGGAAGCTACTCAATGCTCTAAAGAGGCCCAACAAGTTGTTTTTTCCAGAACAAAAAATACCCTTTTGTTCCTTGCCCTCAACCCATTCATCCTAACCCCCCTGTCACTCCCCTCAAGGTCCATAAACTAACTAGGGTTGAAATGGTTGAATGCCAACTATAGGGTCTTTGCTATAATTGTGATGAAAAATATTTTCTGGGGCACAAGTGTAAGGAACAAAAACTATTTATGGCCATTTCCAAAGATGTTCCTGAAGAGGATGTGACAGTTCCCCTTGTTGAAGAACCCTCCCTCCTCGATGCCACCCAGGAGCCTGCTGACCCACCTAAAGTTGACCCATTTATTTCCTTTCATGCCCTCACTGGATTCTCGGCCCCACAAACACTCAATCTCATTGGCTACATTAAGCATAGGAAGGTCATCATCCTTGTTGACAGTGTTAGAAGCCACCATTTTATTCATCGTCGCGTGGCCCAAGAAACCAATTGTTATATTCGTGTTGTCAATAATTTTCAAATCATGATAGCCAATGGTGGGTCCATGAAATGTGGTGGGCGTTGTGAAAATGACTGTCTTCAAATTGAACATTACCAACTGAAATCTTATATGTTTTCCATTGACATGGGAGGTTGTGACATTGTGCTCGGTGTTGAATGGTTACACACTTTGGGTCCCATTCTTATGGGTTTTAAGGAATTAACCATGCAATTCCAACAAGAAGGGCAAAGGTATCAATTCCAAGGTCTCACAGTTGGTTCTCCTGAGATCATTAGTTCCCATCGTATGGAAAATATCCTCAATAAAGGCCACTCTGGTATTATTTCTCAACTCCATTCTATTCAAGCCATTGAGACACCCTCTGTGCATCCTGACCTCCAAGCTATCCTTTCCAAACATCAAGCTATGTTTTCCACCCCTCAGGGACTTCCTCCTTCTCGTGGTGTTCATGATCATTCCATTCCCCTTGTTCCTGTAAGTCTTCCTCCCAATTTTCTCCTTTATTGTCACCTCTTTTCCCAAAAGAATGAAATTGAGAAAATAGTGCAGGAATTGCTCCAAGCGGGTGTTATCTGCCCTAGTACTAGCCCTTATTCTTCCCCTGTGGTCATGGTACTTAAGAAATAAGGTACTTGGAACATGTGTCCCAACTTTTTTGCCCTCAATAAGCTCACCATCAAGGACAAGTTTCCCATTCCTGTCATTGATGATCTCTTGGATGAGCTGAGTGGTGCTCAGTGCTTCACTAAACTTGATTTGCATTCTGGCTAACACCAGATATGTATGAAAGAAGCTGACATACCCAAGACTGTATTTCGAACTCACAAGGGTCACTATGAGTTTTTTGTCATTCACTTTGGCCTGTTTAATTCCCCCTCCACCTTCCAAAGCCTCATGAATCATGTCTTCCGTCCTTCTCTCCGTCATTTTGTCTTAGTTTTCTTTGATGATATTCTCATCTATAGTTAAAATTTGCAATCTCATCTTTCCCATGTGGATCAAACTCTCCATCTACTCTCGCAACACCAACTTTTCCTCAAATTCTCTAAATGTTCCTTTGGAGCCTCAGAAGTAGAGTACTTGGGTCATATTGTTGGAAAGGCTGGTGTCCGGGTGGATCCTAAAAATATTTAAGCAATGCAGGATTGGACTCGCCCCAAGACTATCAAAAGCTTGCGTTATTTTTTGGGTTTAACCGGCTATTATTGCAAGTTTTTTTGGAATTATGGGAAGATTGTGGCCCCTCTCACTGCTCTCCTTAAAAATAATTCTTTCACTTGGATTCTCGTATTGGATCAAGATTTTCAAGCTTTGAAGGAAACTATGTGTACTACTTCGGTCTTGGCCCTTCCTTATTTCACAAAAACCTTTGTCCTCGAATGTGTGTTGGCAGCCAATTCAATTTTTTTTTAATTGCCCTAAAAAGCTGCCTACACCTAATTGTCTTCTAAATGACAAATCATTTTCGCATTTTTCATCTAGACATTTGTTTCATTTTGCGACAATTACAATTTGGTTTCGATTCAGTTTTCACAACTGAAAGTGTGAAAACCCCTTCATCGTTATTTGGACTGTTATCGTCTACTGAAAGGCACTTACCTTTGGTTTGCTATTAAGTGGCTGGAGTATTCTTTCAAACTATGTCCCTGGCCTACCCTTACTTTGATTGCGCATTTTGATTAATAAGCCATTGAGCATGCAAATTTATTGGTTACATTTGATTCTATAAGGGTCATGATTGATTCTTGATTTTATATGATATGATCCTTATTGTTTTAAACCTTTGACTTATCAATTTTACAAAGTCTTTGGTCATAATGTTTTATAAAACTTTGATTATAATTATGCTATGAGCGTATAATCAATATATGAGTTTCGATTTGCATGGAAAAGGTTTGAATTATAAATCACGATCGGGTGAACTTTTGGTTTGATTTAATAAGTCTGAACTCATACGATGGCACGATTGGATTAACATTGGTTTAAATGTTTGCTGTTGATTTAATGATTAATACAATGGTGCATTGTTTAACTTTGGGTTTTGATTTGGATCATTGCTTGGTATGTTGTTTTATGGGTTTCAATTGAATGGTTTTAACTTATGGTATGGCGCATTGATGTAATATATACTATGGCGAGTTGATACATTGACCACCGCCCAAACTATTTGGTTGGCCGATTCATATGGATTAAACGTTATGATTATGGATGGAACAGTGCTGTACTCAGTCATTAATACACTGCATAGTGGTGGTAATCCCACCACCTTCGCACACATACAATTAATCCTTGCCTCTTTGAGCACTGCAGCTGTTAGTCGTAACCATTTTTCAACCCTGTGCATTGTTTTGTTCGATTCAAACCCTACTATGCACATAAACTATGGCTCCAATCGTAAGGGCCGAGCCCAATGGGTGCCAAGCATTGCTGATGTTTGATGGTTCTTATAGCGACCTGGAGAAATTTGGGTGGCTCCCGTTTATAAGGAAATTCGATGGTTATAGCCCTATCGTGGCTCGGCAATTTGCATTATCATTCGATGGCTGTCGAGCCAAAGTTGGAGATGTGCAACTTGAAATCAATGAACAGTTTCTTAGCTTGGAAACCAGTCTGCGTATTACGGGACAGAAGTGGTCGAAGAGTTGCAAGGTGGATGATGTTCCATGGACATTTCTATTTCAATCTTGAATGGTGAAATCCTGCGACAAAGGATTGCCTGCAAAAATGCTAAAACCGCGCTGGCATGACCTCCTAATGATAATCAAGGAATTCATTACTTACGAGGGCAGGTACGGGTTCGTTTTCCTGTTTCACCTTCGTCTATTGATGGTTTTTATGGGTTTCGAACTTAGTATGCCCCACTACCTGCATATAAGTTTGTTCAAGATGGCCAAAAGGTACAAGCGTAACCAGGCTGATACCAGCCTCTTCCATTTGGGGTTGATTAAAATGATTATGGTTTATGAGTTGGGGTTACGTCATGATTGTTGGGATGATTTTCTCAGTCGTAATGGCTTTGAAGAATCAAAACCTCCGTAGGTCGTTAAACCTATGGTGAACGAAACCCAACCTATTCCCCCTGTGCCTTATAGCGTTTTGCTACCCAAACCTCTACCTAACCCACCTATGAATTTGCCTATGGCTGTGACTAAACAGGTTGAAATTGATAAACCCGCAACCAAAAATCCTAAAGCTAAAACTAATGCTAACTCTAAAGGCAAGAAAAACACTCGCTTAATATCTCGCATGGTGAGAAATAAACTTAAATCCCCTGCCAAATCAGAGCCTATCGTGGTCAGCGAAGACTCTGAGTCAGAGATTGAACGTTTTCTCGCCGACGAGTATCCTTACTCAGAAGGCTTGTGTGACAAACCCCCTTATGACTTTGTCAAGAATTTACCACCTTGTCTGCGGGATGATCCTAATTTTCCTGGCATTGAACTACCTCGTGGAACCCTTGGTGAATCGTCAAAACCCTCAACTGCTCAACCAGTTGTTCCACCATGTGAGCAGTGTGGGTTATGGTTGGAGAGATACTACTTAGATGTACCGATGTTGCAATCCAGAATCCATGATTTTGAAAACCAAGTGACAAAGCTCACTGGTCATAACGTGAACGTGCAACCCACGGACAACTGGTTCAATTCTGTTCAAGAATGTCGAGTCAGCCACGACAATTGTCAATTCGAAATTGGCGTAGCCTCAACAATCTCACTGGTATAACTTTCACCCATTTATATGGCACATTCATAAACTCTGTATATGACATCAACTTGCTCTGTTACATAAACATGCATTGTTGTATATAACTCGTTTTGGTAAATCGAATTTTGTTATTGGATTTGGTCCTGATTTTATTAGTCATAATATGGATTTGATTGTTTTAAATCGGTTGCGATTGATTGTTCTGTTGCATCTATTATAGACAAGATGTTTTGCATTTCAAACCTTGATGACACGATTTATGCTATGATCTGAAGTGATTATGAGACACATGTTCATCTGTTGCAATTTTATTTACATATTGCTTTGACCAGTCTGGATATGGTTTGGATTTTGTTTAAAAAAAAGGGTTTTGAATTGATACAAATCATAACAATTATCCATCTTCCAGCCAGTCAATTCGTTATGGTCAGTAGACCCTGTTCTTTTGTGAATTGGAATGACAGTGTATTTTCAGTTATGAATGGATTTGTAAAACAAAATGATCATGCTCTATAATTAACTCAGACCCGATTTTATGTGATTGCCGCCCAACTTATGGTTATCATTGCTGTCATTCGATCTTGACTATGTCACGCCCAACAAATGAAATCTATGGTGTTTTTGGTCAATACTGTTACGTATGTATTGTTTTGATGTATATCGTAACAGCCTTCCCGTATGTGATCACAACAGATTGAATCTTGTGCTTAATTTCTACAGCCTGTTGATTAAAATGGCATGAAATATTGCTACAGCTGTGACATATATTTGGTGTTCAAATGATATCAATTATAGTTAGGTTGTGGCAAATATTTTTTGATATGGTTACTATCATGTTCGATTATGGTTGTATTAAGTACGATTACAT
Source organism: Picea engelmannii (assembly GCA_009831015.1). NCBI lineage: Eukaryota > Viridiplantae > Streptophyta > Pinopsida > Pinales > Pinaceae > Picea > Picea engelmannii. The sequence continues at coordinate 1,371,887 of ML780826.1, forward strand.
CGTATCTCATCAGATTCGATTCACTGTTTAATTTCGTTTAATTCAAAACAGGTCTGTTAAGGTTTTACCATGTTTTATGGTAACTAAAAATAGAGCATTCTTTACTCTGTTTCAATTGCATTTATTTTGATTGCATTTAATTTAAATGATAATTTCATTTGAATTATTAGTAATTCGTTTTTCATAGATTATTAAAAGATGATTCGTTTTGATTTTATTTGATTATATCTGGTCTTGTTTGCTATTCTTGACTAGCTATAGAATCAGATGATTCTGTAGCTAAGTCTGTAGAGTCAATTTTTTATTGTTTTCTTAATAAAATATCCTTCTAATTTGATCTTTGTGTTCTATTGCAGGCAAATTCGAATTGGCAATAGATATCATGAGCAGTTAGGGGATGATTTACAGATTTTACTTACATTTTATTTCCTTAGTTTAGGTGATTTTGGGATATCTCCCAGATTGTGTAAAACTATTTGATATTATCCACAAGGAAGTTTTACCTTGTGAAGAAACCTATATATACTTATGATTTTTGTAATAATGTTCATCCTCAGTCGTGGGAGAATAAGGATATGAAGTTCTATTACTGACTGGAGCAGAATTGATGTTTTGTCGTAGCTTTAGCTTCTCAATATATCAACACTTTGTTCCATGTTTTGTATATCACTTTGTTTATGGTTTAGTATTACTTTTGCTATCTAAATCAAATGAAAATGATATAAATATATTACTGTCATTCATATCTTGTTTCTTCCAAATAGATAAAAGACATAACAATTGTTAGTTCAGTTTGTGAATGATAGTTTTACCTTCTTCGTAAATTGAATTGTAATATATAAGTTTTCTGCATAATAGGTTTCCCTTATTGCAGGAATTTATAATCATAAGATTGTTATGATTTTCTTTTATGTCTTGTTTTTCCTGTAACATACTTCAAGAAGTAGCATAGCTGATCGTTTACGAAAAGCTTAAGGACTAAACGATGTGAGTTTCCCTCCTCCGAACAACTTACAAGCAATCATACATAGGGCAGACTTGGAGCATTTCTAGGTCAATCAGTTTGTTATTTACTGTTTGTATTAAGTAGTTCGATATAGATGTAAGCTTAATTAGATTTATATTAGATTGTTTAATTTCAGTAAATATATTAGATCGTTTAATTTCAGTAGTTTTTATTTCTTTTTCATAAAATATAAAAATAAAAAAAGAGATTCTTGGCTGTCTTAAGGCAACGAACACATGAGTTTTGCAGGTTTTAAATAAATCTGTAGGCTGTTTATAGTGGACATTTGTGAATAAGAAATATTATAACTGATAATTAGATAGCTGGTTTGAATTAATATAATTGTAGTTAGTCAATTGTATATAATAGTTAGAGTAGTTAGTATTTAGTTTTAATTTAATTTAGTAATTTGTTTTAGTTATATTAGTATAGTGGTTAGTTAGTTTAGTTTTTTTTATTAGTTGTAATTAGTTTAGTTTCTTTTAGTTTGTTTTATATAGTTTAATTTGTTTATTAGTTTAGTTAGATTAGTTAATTCAGATCAGTTTCTCTCTTTAGTTTTCTTAGGAGACCTTAGAGCGGCCAACGGAGCTGTTAAACTCGTCAGGGTGGTCCATTCCAAACAACTTTGGTTATTTAGACAACCCCGGACTGGTTCCACTCTCCCAGTTGACGGACGATCAATTCCGCCCATCAACAAATGGCGCTAGAAGGAGGGCCAAACTAAATTGATGGCACGAGGTGGTCGCAAGAATCCTCCACCCCCTAATCGCTCCCCTATAGTGACTAGAAGCCATTCATTCGATAGTATCCCCCCTCAAACAACAACTACTTCAACTGAAGATCCTCAGATCACAGTTGAGCCAGCAACCCCTGATCCTACAGGTGGTGATATACAAGAAATTTTTAGACAATCTCTTATCAAATCAAATAAAGCCTTTGCTAGTCTTAGGCAACCAAATCACCCGTGGGGTCAACCTTTAGACTTCTCAGAAGTCAGAGAACAATTAGGTGATATAGACCTTACTATGAATCCTACATATCCAAACACAAATCCTGCTGCAGGAGGATCTGGGATACCTCCTTCACCACCTCCCTCATCTCCTTCTTCTTCTGGAGGAGATTCCTCTTCTGACGAAGGCAAATCACCTTCTCATCCTTCCACACCCACTACCCCAATGGAAAATCAGAACAACCCTGCTAGACCATGGTTGGACCAGGATGTTGTAGTTGTACCTGGAGCCCAGCACCCTTTACCTAAACACCCGGAGAAATGGCTTCCTAAGTTTGATCCCGATTCAAAACAGATAGCTGAAGATCATATCAAAAATTTTATGTTAGCCATCAGACTCCATAACGTTGAACATGAAGATGTTGTCTGTAGGTTGTTCCCTTACACCTTTGA
>ML780826.1:1384452-1399164 GCA_009831015.1 Picea engelmannii
TCCCTTATTGCAGGAATTTATAATCATAAGATTGTTATGATTTTCTTTTATGTCTTGTTTGTCCTGTAACATACTTCAAGAAGCAGCATAGCTGATCGTTTACGAAAAGCTTAAGGACTAAACGGTGTGAGTTTCCCTCCTCCGAACAGCTTACAAGCAATCATACACAGGGCAGACTTGGAGCGTTTCCAGGTCAATCAGTTTGTTATTTACTGTTTGTATTAAGTAGTTCGATATAGATGTAAGCTTAATTAGATTTATATTAGATTGTTTAATTTCAGTAAATATATTAGATTGTTTAATTTCAGTAGTTTTTATTTTTTTTTCATAAAATATAAAAATAAAAAAATAGATTCTTGGCTATCTTAAGGCAGCGAACACATGAGTTTTGCAGGTTTTAAATAAATCTGTAGGTTGTTTATGGTGTACATTTGTGAATAAGAAATATTATAACTGATAATTAGATAGCTGGTTTGAATTAATATAATTGTAGTTAGTCAATTGTATATAATAGTTAGAGTAGTTAGTATCTAGTTTTAATTTAATTTAGTAATTTGTTTTAGTTAGATTAGTATAGTAGTTAGTTAGTTTAGTTTGTTTTATTAGTTGTAATTAGTTTAGTTTCTTTTAGTTTGTTTTAGATAGTTTAATTTGTTTATTAGTTTAGTTAGATTAGTTAATTCAGATCAGTTTCTCTCTTTGGTTTTCTTAGGAGACCTTAGAGCGGTCAATGGAGCCGTTAAACTCGTCAGGGTGGTCCATTCCAAATGGCTTGGGTTATTTAGACAACCCCGGACCGGTTCCACTCTCCCAGTTGATGGACGGTCAATTTCGCCCATCAACAATGTGTTAGGTAGCTAGAGAGGTAGTGGGGGGGGGGCGGAGGGCCCATAGTTATAATAGTGGATTCCATTCAATGTAAGGTGGACTAGGTCCACTATATTATTAAATAAAGCTAACTATGGTAGTTAGACATAATAAATATGTAGTTAGATATAATAAATGTAAGAGGATTTCTTAGAAGGTTCTACTTCTAGAAGATTCCTCCTCTAGAATGTTCTTAGGTGATGGTAGCACTATATAAAGGGGTTTAAGCAATGTAATGGGATATGAAGATAATTATTTTATTGTGAGTTGTAGCTCAATAGGAGGATGCCCCCTCGAAGAGGCAAGTGAACAGGAGAGGATCCCTTCCATAATAGGATCCATTGTATGGTGTTGCCCTACCTCAAGGGTTTGATAGTAATAAAGGAGATTTTGGATATTGTTCTTGTATATATATTGTGGTTCTTTTGTATTCAGTCTTTGATTCTTAACAAGTGGTATCATATCACTTTCCTTGGAAGACATTGTGGGAAAATAATTTTTATTTTCGCAGATTTTTTTTTTCGGAGAAGAAAAAAGAGGGCCGTGACATTCCATAAATTTTCGGTATATTTCTGTGAAAATTTTGCAGAAACAGGTTGTAGATCTGAGTTCATCTCAGAAAAAAACCCAATTTAAAAAAAAAATTGTCCGAAACAAAGTCCGGGAAATCAAGATATTGAAGTTTTAAAATCTGCAATTTTTCAGGGTTTTTTCTGTGGACGGCGACGCAATTTTTTTTTTTTTATTTCTATAGCATATGGAGGCCGAATTTTCCCAAAAAAATTACAGATATGAGTTCCTCTCACAATTTCACCCAATGTCAAAAAACAAATCAACCAAAATGGAGTCCAGGAAGTGAAGTTATGAGCATTTTAAATTTAGTAGTTTTTCAGGGTTTTTCAGGAAAATGCCGTGATTTTCTGCAGTAATTTATTGTTCTATTTTTTGGGTTTTTTCGTGACGGCGGCAGGACTATAGATTTCATAGGGTTCTTAGATGGATATTTCTTCTCAAACCCTCAAATAAATTCTACATATTATTGAAGCATTCAAAGCTCAATGGTGTGGCACATTGCATGACAGATTCTATGACCTTGCAGATGGCCTCAATGATAGTTTTTGTAGTATTCAAGATTCATTGGATAGCATGCAGAAGAGATTTCTTATGGCGGACATCATGAATGAATATCATCAAGAAGTGTATTATTGGTATGCTTTGGAGGACGATTGTGATGATTGGTATATGGATATTTGTCATTTATGGGATGACAACCACTTCCATCTTCTATTTGATGACTCTCCTTCACCTCATATAGAGCACATTATGGAGAGAATTCCAACGTCTTCTTTGCACACTATTTTTCAGTATTCTTCAGTACTAGTATGTTATTTAAATGATTTTGGGGATATGGAGGGATCTACATATTTGGATCCCCATGATCAATGTAGATCTGTAGAGTATCATTTTCAGTTGGTTCTTGAGTTCAGATATATTTCGTGTGGAGTTCACATGAACACTTGGGCATGGGACCCCAATTCACAATCGATGTTGGACTACTTCAGAATGATGGTTTTCATTTCTCCATGGGACCCTAGTCCTCTAGTATACTTCAGCACTATGGTCCACATTTATCCATGGGACCCTGGTATATGGTTGTACATCAATCATTGAGGACAACGCTTTCATAAGGGGGATGGAATGTTAGGTAGCTAGAGAGGTAGTGGGGGGGCCTAGAGGGCCCATAGTTATAATAGTGGAGGCCATTCAATGTATGGTGGACTAGGTCCACTATATTATTAAATAAGGCTAACTATGGTAGTTAGACATAATAAATGGGTAGTTAAATATAATAAATGTAAGAGGACTTCTTAGAAGGTTCTACTTCTAGAACATTCCTTCTCTAGAATGTTCTTAGGTGATGGTAGCACTATATAACGGGGTTCAAACAATGTAATGGGATATGAAGAGAATTATTATATTGTGAGTTGTAGCTCTATAGGAGGATGCCCCCTCGAAGGGGCAAGTGAATAGGAGAGGATCTCTTCCATAATAGGATCCATTGTGCGGTGTTTCCCTACCTCAAGGGTTTGATAGTAATAAAGGATATTTTTTATATTGTTCTTGTATATCTGTTGTGGTTCTTTTTTATTCAGTGTTTGGTTCTTAACATAATGTGATTCCTCGGGTAGAGGAATTGGAGTTGTCCTTATGCAAGAGGGCAGACCTTTGGCCTTTAGTAGCAACAATTGTATGAATGCCATTTGGGCTAATCAATCTATGAAAAGGAAATGTTGGTTATTCTACATGCACTAGATCTCTGGCGCCCTTACCTCCTGGGGAAATGCTTCCAAATTAATACAGATCATCAAAGCCTCAAGTATTTTCTAAAGCAATGACCTTCCTCCCCAGATGTTAATGGGTAAATTGGTGAATGCAGACATAAACTAATCCCCCTAGTTCCACCTAGATCTAGAACAGAACATGACAGGACATGGCTCTTTCCCTAAGTTACAATCATTGAATCTACTACCAAACAAAAGATGAGAGACATACCTTTAAGTGTCGCTTCCTCATGTCTTTGTTGTTCCTGCTTCGCTCCGATGCTCTTGTGATACCAATCCTACAGTGATACACAAACCAACCAAAGTGAAAGCAGAGAGAGTATATTCAATGACAACCTATGCATATGATCAAGGAATTATGCAATAAAATCAGAATAATTCTATGTCAAAGAAACATGCCACTGTATTATATTAAATAATAGGAAGAAAGATTACAACTAGATGCCTTGATGTCGTAAGGTTCCTTCCAATAGTTCCTTGCTTCCCACACACTTCTTTCTCCAAGGATTCTGAGACCATGGATCTGATAGTTACTCACAATCTATCTTAACAAAGCCAAGCTCAAAGCCAATTTACACAATCTAACAATCCCAATCTTTTCCAATCTAAGCTAACTTTCTCCATGAGAGCTCCTCTCTTTTTATAAGCTGAAGAGGATAAGGTGAGGAGGTTAGGATGATCCCACTAAATCATGAAAGAAAGTAAGATCCAAACCATTCAGAGGCCACCTCACCATAGAAGATTCTCCTTCTAGAAGCATCTAGAAAATGCTCATTTTTCCCACGTACGAAGGTTGTCGTGACCTAGCTATAGTGCTGCTTGTGAAAACTCCATGCCCTAGCTATAGTGTAGCCTATGGAAATCAGACATTTTCTCACCCTAGCTATGGTGCAGCCCGTAGAAATCCTCCAAAATAAGTTTTTTACAAAGGAAAACACAACTTCTTCTCTCAGGAAAAGTTCTTCTCCCTTCTTTCTTTAGGAATTCAGGCCACTGACTCCTCTAAAGATAAAAGATAGGTTTACATCATTAATGGTCATAAGGGTGACGAAAATGATGTGTAACACCAGAGAAACAAATTTGGGTAACTAAGCTCTTTGGTTATGATTATGAGATCATTTACAAGAAAGGCAAAGAAAATGTGGTTGTTGATGCTCTTTCTCGAAAATATGAAGATGAAGGGTCCCTTTTTTCCCTCTCATTCATTGTACCATATTGGATCCAAGCTATGCACCAAGAATGGAAACATGATCCTAAAATATCGCATATGATCCAACAATTGAAATCCAACTCTCTAGTTTCCCCAGGGTACTCTTGGCACAACGATGAACTTCGCAACAAAGGTCGTTTGTATTTAAGTAAACAATCACAACTTAAATCCACGGTGCTTTCTGAGCTTCATGTTACTCCCATAGCTGGGCATTCAGGGTTTACCAAAACCTATGATCAGGTCAAACGTTTTTTTTTTGGGATGGTATGAAAAAGGACATTCTCACTTTTGTAGCAGAATGTGATGTTTATCAACGCAACAAAGATGAAACCATAAAACCTATTGGCACACTCCAACCGCTTTTGATTTCACCCACTATTTGGAGGGACATCTCTATGAATTTTATTATGGGATTACCTAAATCAGGAAATAATTTCGTCATCATGGTGGTTGTGGATCATCTTTCCAAGTATGCTAATTTATGTGCTCTTCAACACCCATTTACCACATCAACGGTGGCTCAACTTTTCATGGATCATATCTTCAAGATTCATGGCATGCCTCATTCTTTTGTTTCTGATCGATATCCAAATTTCACCAACAATTTTTGGCAAGAACTCTTCAGACACAAGGGCACCCAATTGCATCTCAGCACCACCTATCATCCCCAGACTGATGGTCAAAATGAAGTCGTCAATAAGTGTCTGGAGACTTATTTGAGGTGTTTTTTCTCTGAAAGGAAAAATCAATGGGCTCAATGGTTACCATTAGCTAAATGGTGGTACAACACTTCTTACCATAGATCTACTCGCATGACTCCTTTTGAAGCAGTATATGGCCAAACGCCACCTTCAATTCTCTCCTACATGCTAGGTGTATCAAAGGTCCAAGCGGTTGACTAAACACATACAATTTGTGAGGCTATTCTCCATACCCTCAAAGAGAATTTGGTAATGGCTCAGAATCACATGAAGAAACAAGCCAATCAAGGTCGCTCAGAATGGAAATTTGCTAAACGAGACCAGGTATTTCTTCAACTGCAACCTTATAAGAAAACTTCACTCAAGGTCGAACATTGTCAAAAACTGGAACCCAAATTTTGTGGTCCTGATACAGTTCTGAAGTGCGTTGGTCAAGTGGCCTATGAGTTAGCTTTACCCAATCATTCTAAGCTCCATCATGTTTTTCATGTCTCTTGCTTAAAGAAGGTGATTGGAACTAAGTTTCAAACTCAAACCAACCTTTCTGAGTTGGATGAAGAAGGATCCATCTGGTTGCATCCACAAGCAGTTTTGGACCAGCGAGAGCGTCGTCTTCGTCAGCGTACCATCAAGGAAGTGTTAGTTCAGTGGAAATATACAACTCCAACAGATGCCACCTAGGAGCTCTCTAACATTCTAAGGGGGAGGGCATGTTAGTGACCTAACCTACCTAACCCCTCAAGTGGGTAGAATAATATATTTCCATGTAATAAAGTTCAATATTATTAAGGCCTAGCAATAAGGAGGAATAAGTCAAATGTAAGAAGACCTAATAGAATCTTCCGCTTCTAGATGGATCTTCCTCTAGATTATTCTTTTGGATAGATAGATTTAGTATAAATAGGAATAGAGGGTATCAGAAGTTTTGTCTTGGATATTATTGTAATAGAGCTCTACTCTACTGGAGGTTTCCCCCTTGAAGAGGCAAGTGAACATTTCTCTCAATAATCAAAGTGCTCTTTCTGGTGTTATTCTGGTATAATTTTGGTATTATTGTGGTGTTGTTCTGGTTATATCATTGTTTATCTACCATTTCTAGCTAATTATTTATGTTCTGCATACTATTTTATATGTTCTGCATAATTTCACATGTATTTCAACTGATGATGGGTCCCTTTGTCTTGTGAGGGAGCCCCTCAAATAAATTATGCACCCACTTCCCTTCCTGGGTCTTGGGTCGATGGCTTCGCAAGGCAACAAAGATACTCCGATATGCAATCGAGATCCAAGATAAGAATACGTTGACTCTTTTTATATTTATCTCATTCTTTAATGATTTGCACATTAGTAAATTACTAAAACTGTCGTATGGATCATTTGCAGGTTGGGAGAAAAGACAGTGTGCTTGGTGAAGTAAGCAACTTTTCCACAAAAGGTATTTGGGTTCCATATCTCTTCCACCAGTCCATGAGCGCACTCGTAGACAATTTTATGTAGTCTTTTGCATCTTCGTTTAGACTATCTATAGAGTTCTTGGGTCTATGGAAAACCCAAACTGTAACATGTTGGTCAATGACCTATTGACTATAATGTTATATATATATTTTTCAAGTATCTTATGATCTACTATATCAGATATATTTATTTGATAATAGATAAAAGAATGTATTTGGGACTTTTATTCTTTATACTCATCCTAATAGCAGAAAATTCAATACAACATGTTTATACTTTTCTTTCTAAATTATTTGATTATATACAGGAATGAACAATAATCAAGAAACTAGCTCTATCATGGCCAATAGGCACATATATACAATTTTTATATTTGTATATATATGTATATAAATATATACTAAACCTTAATAAAACACCACTACAGGTATTTTTGCACAGTGGCATGCCAGAAAACTAATAAGGCTATACATTCCACTTAAACAGATTCTTCTTATAGGTATAGTAATATAAAGCATGGCATCAATTGTACAACATAAAAAATATAACATCAATAATTTGAGTACATAACTAAGATACATATCTGAAGACCGATGCTAGGAAAACAAATGGAACAACCACGTTCCACCCAACCGTAGAAACAGAACAACCACGATCACTTGTCCTGATCACCCCTATCCTAACCATGACTCCATAAGGGCAAACTGAATCACACTCCTTAGCCAATGTCACCTTCAATAGTTCATAAAATTCTTTACCTCACACCAAATGTGCTCATAACAGTAAAACAATTCTCAATCCCAACATACTAAGTAGTGTCCTGCCTCCCCCATATGTTGTATTTATCTTGTGCCTAGGTCTTTCCATTCCTTTCTCTCCTTGGGGAAATTCACAGCTTTACAAATCCCTGATTTTTAGGGGCTTCTAGTGACAAAATTCAACTTCTGCCACTTGTAAAAATCATCTCTGAGCTAACTCAAACATGTTCCCCACTCATGGAGTCATAGTCAACTATTTTTAACCTGGCGTTCCATTTGTCTTCCAGCATTTAATTTTTTAAAAAGTTTGTCTAATACATGTGTCCATCAAAAGAGGATAGTTCGGCAAGTCAAACCTTTTCCCAACAGTGATAAAATAATAATTACAAAATCCAAAATTCTAAGTTCGAATTTTCCATAAATGGAAATTTATTTCTAAATTCAACTTGGAATTTAATTTCTAATAATTTGAGGATATCGCACCCGAAGGGCACCCACTTGTATTATATTGTGATTTAAATACAATGAAATTATTTTGGATTATAATATAATATATATTGAAATCAAGGGGTATCAAAATAATTTACTCTAATTGATCACATTAAATACAATATAATATAATAAATTATATTTATTATTTATGCAACTTTGTACAGGGAAAGGTGGGGTTCAGGCCTTCAGTGTCTTTGGCTCATGAGTTCCATCACCCAAAACACCCTGGAGTCCCGAAGTCCCGCAGTGTTCCCACTCTCGTACATTTACATGTTAAGTGATAATTTAAATAGAAAAGGACTTGGTCTCGTCCATGTGTTTATTGTAATATATTAATTTTAAATTTTATAATAATTCTCATCAAAATACGTGCCCAAGTTTATAAATTCTCAATATATATACACCAATATCAATTCTCAATATATATATTAACATCAAAGTTCGCATGTTCATCATTCCCAATGCTCAGAGTCTTGAATGATTTCAAAGTTATTAAAAGGTTATCCATGGGCCAATTAATCATGTTTAACATGTAATTCCTTCAACCTTCGATTCAATCCCCAGTTCACTCTCCACTTCAAACCTCCAGAGTGTTGGAGTCCCGAAGCTCCGAAATGTGCTAAGAAATGTTTAAGGCGAATAATCTTGGGTTTATTAACACACACACACACACACACATATATTACCATTTCAGTGCACTCTAGTGAGGTTTAATTTGAAATTTTATGTAATTAAACTTGTAATTAAAAAGAAACGAAAATTATTTCTTATTTTCCACACTTTTAGAATAGTAAAATAAAATCATATCCAGGAGGGAAATTTTCCTCCATTTAAATATATGGTTTATAATTTCCCTTCCTCATAGGTAAAGGACTAAACTTTCTCCTTCTTACCGAGCTTTACTTTCCTTACCTAGATTTAAGAAAATTGGTCCTATGGAAAGAATTCTACAAGGATTTACTGCCCACCAAAATTTAAGGGGATTCTTCCCAAATTTATAGGAGATTTAACACAAGTTTAGCATAATTGTTTATTAATGCCCAAAATTAGCATAAACGTTTCTTAACATCCAAATGAGGTTTTTGGAGCTTTTATATTTTAACAAATTTAGGAAATTCCTCATTTATAACATGCATTTTAATGTCTAATAACATTTGGACTATTTCCTTAAAGCCCAACTACAATTCTGAAGTCTGTTACTTGCTAAGTATCCTAACACAAAACTCCAAAGTGCCTTTATATAATGATCAAACTTAGGCAGAAAGTCTATCTTTCTCTTTTAAATTTCTGTAGCAATTCTAGTTAATTTGTCTATTCTCATTAGAAACAAAATATGGGTTGTAAATGTAGATCATCCTTAACAATTTCACCCATAAATCTTATTTTAACACACAGGTAGTCAGGAGATAAGGAAGTAAATCAAATGATCTTTAGCTAAAACATTATCTTCCTTTTTCCTAGATTTTTTAAGCCACTTTTGTCAGAAATTAAACTTACATAGCTCTAAAGCACAATTTGTAATTTTCTTTGAACTTAACACTATAGAGATTTATCAAAATATACTTATCTAGAACCCAGAAAGTGATGCAACTGCTGAAAGGGGTTCCCTTTTCCACCCAATCGTAGGCACAACAACTCCTAGAAGGATTTACCATTGGCCACCCCCTAGCCAGATCATGATTCCCCGAGAGAGAGTATTCCTTATGTTCAGCAATAGAAAAGGACAAAGGTCACTCTCCTCCTCCCACATAAATTCTGGAAGATTAATTTTTTATCCACCAATCAAGGGAGGATGATGTTATTTCACACTCAATCAGTCCATATTTATGCATCTTTGTTTATCGTCTTGGTTAGAAAAAACATTGCCCATAAATTCTTGTACCTAGAAACTTATTTGTTTCTCAATTCTCTTCAGAACCAGAGAGTTTCACATGCTTTCCTTCTCCATAGAATGGTCACCAGACCCATTCCTCTACATCCTCTCTTCTCAGAAATGGCTCCCTGAATCAACTAATTATCTTCCCTTCTCTCTACTTTCCATTTTCCCTTCGTTTCATGCCTTCTTTAGAAATATTTCATGGGTCAAATCCCCCAATTTGTGGGTCATCCCATAATCCTCTAGATGGGTACTTTTCTATCCATTCTTTTGAGGAAAGGAAGTTCTGGTACAACACCCATTTTTTTTCATAAATGTGGGAAGTTGATATTTCAACTACCAACTTCCTCCATTAACCACAATTCTAGAAAATGGGCAATCTGGATTTTTCTTGAATTTTAAATTGGCAAGGGAAATTTCCTCATTGTTTCCCTCTCATGGCATCATGACCTATATAGGCAATCCCCCTCAACAGTTTTCCAACATTTTCCTTTTTAAATTAGTAGCATAAATATTTACACTACCCTTTTAGAAAAATATAGTTACATTTACAACTTGGGGGAAACAGGGGTATTACAACAGGTTTGGAAATGGCACACACAATTAAGGATATGATATACTTGCTAAAATCTCGTCGAACAACCAATACAAATTCTTTTTTAGAAGTTCCACTAGTTTTTAAATGCTAAAGTGTTATGGCGTTTGACTGTAATGAGCTTCCCAAATCAGCTTTGCAAGATTGCTTGAAGGAACATAGAGATGGCTTAGATTGCATAGTAGTCCATCCTACAGATGAAAGTTTAGAATTGGTTTTCATGTGATCAATGTATGATAGGAAGAAAAAAATTCCGAGTCATTGTAGTATAATTGTGGCCACCCAGAGGTCTCATTCCCACATGAGTTAATAAATGTGTTGTCGACTGAGGCAGTCTTCAACATGGTTGGTGTTTCCCTTAGTTCACTTGATGTTCAAGTGGAATTGTTGTCAGTATGTGGACCAATTATGATGGAGGTCATTATATAAATTTCCTTGTGTTTGCATAAATTGCAGAGGCCTATGATCAATGTGGATGATCATTTCCTTTCCCACAATGTAATGCTTCCACTGTCGACCTTCCTGCGTAATGGAGTACATCTCTTTATCATAGGTGAGGTATCTGCAAACAACATCAAATAATGTTTCATTATGATTGGCCACTGGATGCCCATGCTGAGTGAGGACTACACCGATATCATAATATAAAGTATTTATCTCAATCTCAAATGATTGTTGTGGTTCTAGTAGAATAAGAACTAGTTCTAATCAGAGGAATAATTTCAAATCCTTGAATTCTTTTTGTTGTGGTGTCGTGAAAAAAAACTTGTCCTTGGCTCCACCCTACCCAAGCGATATGAAATAACCCCATCACAAACATATGGTATAAGTTGGTGAGGCCCAAGAATCTACAAATATCAATCAATATCTTTTGGGATAGACAATTGCGAATGACTTGGATCTTGGTTGGATCCATATGCACACCATGTTCATCCACGATGTATCCCAAATATTGAATTCTCTACATGCCAAAGGAACACTTCTCCAAATTGGTGTATAAATTGTGTTGTCACAATGTGCCCAAGATGTGTTGAATGTGCTCCAAATGTTCCTCCCTAGTTTTTCTAAAGATGAGGATGTCATCCAGATATACAAACACACAGGAGTTTGTGAATTGATCTAAAAATATGACGAAGACTTGATAAAACTTGATTAAATTAATTTGCAAGTGAAATGTTATGTGTTTAATGCAACAGGATCAATTTGCAACACATATTAAAGGATTACTTATGTAGAAATAAGCATAGACAGCATCATAAATCATTGAACATAAGACATAAACACAGCAACTTGATAAAGGAGTTCACCCCACTCCGGGCTACATCTCCTGGTCCAGCCTCCAAATGGATCTTTTATATTAAATTGCTCAAAGTTCTTAAAAACAAGTCTTACAGTGCTCAAATCAACAAAATGACTGCTCCAATGGCTCCGCAGCATGCCAAAACCCCTGTCTAGGCTCTGACGGCACCTGAAACGGTCGAAAAGTGAAGAAGATAGCCTCCTATGAAGTCTCCCCTCCTTCTTGCTGTCTCTGGTTCTACAATTTGTACCTGAACCTGGAACACGCTCCAAAACGTGCGTATAAACCCAGCACCAAACGGTTCCGAAAACGGTCCAAACTATAGGATGGTTAGGGCGCCTTCAGCCCCTAACCGCCTCAGCACTGGGCCACATGGTCATAAGACCAAAGGCTGGGCGCAAATAGGAGTTTAACTGTCCAACCGTTCAAACTTCCATTTAAAAATCGCGCGCCAATGTAAAAACGTGGGTCGGAGGTTCAAACCACACGCAATACAATAAACATATAGCAAATACATTGCAATTGCAATGTATTTCAATGCAACATATAATATAAATAACGCATGCGCGCCAATATACAATCCGATACGATATGGGTCATATGCGTTTGTAATAAAACCAAGGGTCGGGGCGTAAGCCCCGGCCCGCCCCTTTTCCCATACCACATACAMACAAACTTAAATRTATKTTRATTGGTATRRTAATCAARTACCWTCGGGCGGCCMWATGGCTATTGGAGTGTTGTAAAATMTTTGTGTTGTGGGAGGTCCCGGGTTCAAACCCRCGGACTCCAATATTTTTTACAAAGAAATATAAACCAAACAAAGAAGGGACACGTGTCGCCCAAGCATTGGGCTACGTGTCTTCTTCTCATTCGTTCCCAATACAACACGTGTCAACACCTCATTGGACAACAATCAACCAACCGATATGAGCCATGTCATCAATCTTCCACGTCAGCAATATGGTACGGCCCTCCACGTGTCTGTACGGACTGTACGGACAGGTACAGTCAGCACCCCCATTTTGACCTGTTTGACTTGGCGAAAAAATCGCGATATCTCCTCCATACGGACTCCGTTCGCGAAAATAAATATACCGCCAGAATCAGGAAAACGAGACGGACGCAATGGCACTGTTTTCGTCTCAATCCGAGCACTTTGAAAATTGAGCAAATTTGTTCCCCTGATCATGAATGGCCACAATATATCATCAATCATTTGCATGAATGTGGTGGGGCATTAGTCAAGCCAAAAATCATGATTAACCACTGGAAGAGACCTTCTTTAGACTTGAAGGTTGTCTTCCATACATCATCTTGCTCAATCGGCACCTGGTGGTAACTTGACTTGAGATCAATCTTATTGAAACATTTGGCTCCCTTGAGCTCATCTAGAAGATCATCAATATGTGGGATTGGGTACCTATTCTTGACTGATATCTTGTTTAGGGCTTTGTAACCAATACAAAGTCGTCATGTCCCATCCTTCTTTTGTACCAGAACAATTGGGCTCCCACAAGGTGAGGAGCTTGGTCTAATGTGGCCCTTTAAAATTAGATGTTGGATCTAGTGTTTGATTTCTTCATTCTCCATAATAGAGCACCTATATACAAGGTTGTTAGGTAGAAGAGAACAAGGTGTCAAATCCATTGAGTATTTTACCTAACAATACAAAGGCACCCCAATAGGTGAGGAAAAGATGTATTTGTGTTCTTCTACGATCTTATCCACCTGCTTCTGTTGTGCAGAGAGACCTTGTGCAGAGATTTTGGCAATTGTAGTAATCTTTCATTCACCTTCTCAGCAGACCATAAAGAGGAAAAATTTCCCAGTCTGAGAGATCACCTCTCTGCATTCCTTTAAGGAGATCAAAGAGACCATAGTAGTTGGGACTACCTCTAGTACCCTCTAGAGTCGACCTACCAAAGTAATAATGACACTATGGGGCCTAGATTCGTAAACAACATGATGCTTAAACATATATGTCTGTCCTAAAAGAACATCACAAAATTCAAGTGGGAAACATCACACATTGCCTCATCTTTGAATGGCTTGATGCTATAGTGAAAGCGACATTGTTGGTTGATGCAGATGTTATGTCCCTAGCTGAGCCAACCGATGATGTATGGATGAGGATACGACGTCATTCTTAGGTTAAACATCTTGATGAATTCTATTGATATTAGGTTCTTCTAGATATCTTTATCAACAATGAAATGGAGTGGGATCCCCTTCACCCACATCTCTGAGTGGAAGAGGCACTCCCCTTCTTTAGGCTCCTCTGGTTCCTCTGGATGGAAATTTGTGGTAGCGATGGTGACACTGGGTTCTGCATCAATGATATGTTTTCCCTTCTCCATTTATGAATCAGAGTCTAAGTTGGAATCTGACTTTGAGGCTTTTATCTTAGCCAACAATGATTTTTTGGAGCAACATTCATCATTGTTTGTTATAACCCTAAGTTGCACTATCCCTGCTTACCTGGCATCAGGCCTACTCATGCCTCTTCCTAGCCAAAGCCATGCTGAGTAATTCCTCAAAAAACCACTTAAAACAAGCAACCCACGCCCTAACTTCTCACTGGGCGTGGGCATCCGCTTGCTTTCCTTATACTGCACGCGGGCATCCGCAGGCTAACCCAAAACAGCCCGCGGGTACCTAACAAAGCAAAAAATCAGGAAAGTTTCCGCCGGGACACGAGGCTTTTTGTCAGTTAACTGGAACTCTGAGCCATGCATGGCCGAGAGTTCGCCAAAAACCCTAGCTCCTTCTAGCCTATAAAAGGAGGGGTAGGGGTACTATTCAAAGGAGGAAAATCATAGCAAAGAAACTCTGCCAAATTGCCAAGATAGTTTTGTCCCGACCCTTTAGCCTTGCCTCAAGCTTTAGGAGAAATTCATGCAGCAGCAGTTGGAGGACATAAAAGAAGAGGAAGAGCCCAGGATTAGGATCGTGGAACGGTGACCGGCCTCCGAAATCATTGTAAGTTGGTTCATATTGAAGTTAATAAAAAAGATACTTTTCCCGTCCCGAATACATGAGTCTTATCTATGTTATTTGATTTGTGTTTTTATCTCTAACCTTAGAATAGATCAGTAGCATGCATGCATAGTCTT